>CAXAKS010000455.1:0-121000 GCA_963969495.1 Ceratothoa steindachneri
GAAAGGTCCACCTCAAACGGCCGAGGGCTCCGAGGCAGTAAAAGGAGGGGAGGGATCTCCTCCGGCAGGTGCCCCTACGACTACCAGGACCTTCTCCATTTCGGAGAGGGACCTGCCGAGGCCGGCCCATCTGGCATGGGGGCTTCTGCCGGCGGAGGTGAGAAGCGGGTTCATTCCCCGCCCTCCTCTCCAAAAAAGAAAAAGACTAGAAAGACGAAGAAGACTCGGGGCTCCTCTCCATCCGCGGGGGCTGCGGGGTCGGATGGGTCTGCTGCCACTTTGGTAGGCGACCAAGCCAAGATCGGCACATCCGGCCCCTCTACCCCCATATGTGCGGAGCCCCTGACTAAGACTAACACCAAGAGTGCACAAAGCGGAGCCTCGATGACATCGGGGCCATTGATTCAGAGGTTACCTGGCGTTTTCGAGCCCGCTGGCTTCGAACGCTTCCTCGTTATTCGCTCCACTGATGGCACCATGTTGTCCAAGGGCAACATGATCCATCAGAGGAGAGGATTAGCTAGTGCAATTGGTAGAGAGCCGAAGGTGACCCGTTTCTCGGACAGGACCCTTCTGGCGAACGCGGCGAATCCCGCCGAGGCGGCCAAGATAAGTGCTCTTCGGACACTTCATGGCACCCCGGTGAGTGTGACGCCGCATGAACTTTGTGAAAGGAGTAGTGTATGCGAGGGAACTCGTTGACTACTCAATTGAGGACATCACTCTAGAGCTGGCCGACCATGGGGCGGTCAAGGTCGAACGTGTGATGAGAAAACAGGGAGGGGCCTCGAGACCCACCACTACACTCTTCGTCACGTTTGACTGTCACAAGCTCCCTGAGTCGGTGCGTGCCGATTGGTACCGCTACCGCGTGAAGGCATTTGTGCCACTGCCGCGGCGGTGCTATTACTGTCACCGCTTCGGCCATACGAATCGCTCATGTAGACTTGCAAAGTCGGGGTCACCTGAAGTCTGTGTAAATTGCTCCAAGGTCGCGCACGATAAGTCCAAATCGTGTGTGGCCAAGTGTGTCAATTTCGGTGAGCCGCACCCCCTTCTTCGAAGCAATGTGGTGCATATCTCCTTGAGAAAGAAATCCTGGCCGTTCAGGCCCAGGATCGACTCTCATTCCGCGAGGCTAAGGACTTGGTCCTGGCGCGCCCGGCTCTGCCTGGGACGTCATATGCCTCAATAGTGAGAAAGGCACCCTCTGCTCCTGGCCCATCCAGGCCAACGCCGCGTCCATTCGGAGCCCTTCTGCGGGCTCTACCCAACCTGGGCGCTCCCCTGGTAAAGCTGGCGGCAAAAAGGGTTCATACCCAGCCCCGGCTAAAACCAGGGCTCCCCCCTCTTCCCCCAGCGTGACCGTTTCCCGTAAGGCAAAACGGCCACGCGCCTCCACCGAAGCGTTAGACTCACAGGAGGCAACACCCCTGAAGATGGTCGCTAGGCCATCTTCGGGGGTTCCTAAAGCTGTCCCCCGAAAGGAGGACAGCAACAAAGGAGCTTCGGCTTCTTCGCCCACGCCCCGAGGTGGAGTGAGTGGCTCGGAGACGGTGGTTCCTCGAAAAGAGGGCCCCCCGCCTCCGAAGCCGCAACGCCCGCCTAAGGTTTCGAGACGGAGGGAGGAAAAGACTCGCATGGCGAGCCCAACCTTCTCCAATAAGTCTTCGAAGGCGACAGCGCCTTCAGCGCTTTGTCCGGCCAACAGCGCCCAGGGTTCTGCCCACGGGAAGCGTACGGCCATTCCCGTGAGGGTCTTCTGTTCGAGGAAGGCCCCCGCGTCTCCTCCGAGCTAGGCCTGAAGGGCATATTCCTTCAATGGAATTGCCGTGGACTACGGGCCAACTGGGAGGAGCTGCGGAGGCTCGTCTCGTCCCGTTTCCCGTTAGCTATCTTTTTGCAGGAGACCATGCTAGGCGCGTGCCCCCTGCCTTCCCTGCCGGGGTATAAGGGTCTTGCGACCCCACCACCGCGGGATGGCCGGGCTGGGGGATGCGCGTTTTACACCCGGCGTGATGTCTCCGTTCTTCTTTTCTCTTTAGATACCTCCTTTCAGGCAGTGGCTGTGCAGCTGCACCTGGATAGGAGGTATACTATCATTTCTGCGTACATTCCACCGTCAGCTGACTTCGACGCTGGGGTCTTCCGCCGCGTCGTGGCAAGGTTGCCGAGGCCCTATCTCTTGCTTGGAGATCTGAACGGCAGACATCCTCTCTGGGGAGATTACTCCATAAATCCCAGGGGACAAGTCCTTGCCGATCTGATCGAAGAGCTTGAGATGGGTGTCCTAAACGTGGATGAGTTTACGCATCACTGTCCGAGAACCGCCTTATTTTCTTGCCTTGACCTATCTTTGTGCTCTTCGGATGCACAGCCTGATTTTGATTGGGGGGTGGTCGATGACCTCCATGGTAGTGATCACTTTCCCATTCAAATATCATTTTAAGGGCAACTGCCGCCTGAGAGACCACCTCGGTGGTGCTTGGCGCGGGCACGGTGGCCTGCATTTCAGGAAATGACTGAATTCTCTATCTCAGTTGAGGAGTTTAGGTCGGTAGATGAGGTCGTTGAGTTCTTCTCCGGCAACCTCATCTCCGTGGGCCTGACTACTATTCCTAGGACGTCTGGCCGTTTTGCACGCCGACCACTCCCATGGTGGTCGGCTGAGTGTGAGACGGCCCTCAAACAGAAGCGTTATGCCTACATGCGCTATAAGCGCCGCCCGAACGATTTCACTGTCGCTGAATTTCGTCGGGCTAGGGCTAGGTTCCGGTATATTTCGAAGCACGCCCGCCGCTCTTCTTGGCGGGCATACGTGTCTTCACTTAACGGGAAGACCCCTTTAGGTGAGGTGTGAAAGCGAGTCAAAAGGATTCGGGGCAAGTTCTCGCAGGACCCCCCTCCCGTTCTCCAGAGAATGGGACCGCAATCTCGGACCCCGCGTCCGTGGCGGAATCCTTAGCGACCGCTTTCTCCGCATTCTCTAGCCGTGATGCTGCTCCGCCAGCATTCAATGCCCGTCGTGATGTCGCGGAAGGCCGCCGGCTGGACTTCACCTCCAGAGGCGGAGAACCCTTCAAAGACAAGTTTGCTGTGAGTGAGTTGCATTCCGCTCTCGCTTCGTGCGCGGACACCGCCCATGGTCCGGACGATGTCCAGTACGCCATGCTTCGACACCTGGGTGAGCGAGGCATGGCCTTTCTGTTAGATTTGTCGAACAGAATCTGGGTGGAAGGTCTTCTCCCAGAATCCTGGCGAATCGCTACTGTGCTCGCCTCTCGCAAACCGGGGAGAGATCACTCTACTCCGAACGGTTTCCGCCCAATCTCTCTAACCTCTTGCGTGTGCAAGTTGATGGAGAAATTGGTAAATGTTAGACTAGCCTTTTTCCTGGACAGTGGAGGCCATCTGTCTTCCGCACAGTGCGGCTTCCGCAAGTTCCACTCCACGTCGGATGCTCTGCTCCGACTGGAAAATGCCGTCTGCGAGGCTTTCCTTCGTAGACAGCACTACGCCACGGTGTTTTTCGATCTGGAGAAGGCCTATGATACCGCATGGCGATACGGTATCATGGAGACTCTCCACACGATGGGGGCGAGGGGACGCCTCCCAATGTTTATATCTGAATTTTTGCGAGATCGTCGATTCCGCGTACGGGTGGGGGGAGCCCCTTCCGGACCAAAGGAGCAGGAAGAGGGTGTCCCGCAGCGAAGTGTCCTCAGTGTCACACTCTTTGCCCTGAGCATCAACGGCATCACCTCGGTGCTGCCGGAAGATGTTCTCGCTACGCTCTACGTGGACGACCTTTCGATCTCTTTTGGCGCGGCCCAGATGCCAACTCTGGAGCGTCGACTCCAACAGGCATTGAACCGCGTCTCTCGCTATGCCGAAGCGCACAGGTTTCGGTTTTCTTTGGCCAAGACTAAGGTGGTGCACTTCTGCCGCCATCCACGGCTTCACCCCGACCCAGATTTGTTTCTTAATGGGGTGCGCCTGGATGTGGTTGAGTCGCACCGTTTCCTTGGTCTTGTATTCGACCGACGCCTCACCTGGGAGGCTCATATTCGCAGCCTTAGGGTCTGTTGTACCCGCGCCATGGACATTCTCCGTTCCGTGACGTTCAGCGCTTGGGGCGCTGATAGGGCTACTGCCTTACTTTTTTATTGATCCTTTGTTCGTTCGAAGCTCGACTACAGGTGCGAGTTTTATGCATCCGCAGCCGAGCGTTTATTGCGGAAGGTGGATTCGATCCACCACACCGGCCTTCGCCTTGCGACCGGTGCCTTCCGCACTTTACCCATTGAGAGCCTGTTGGTCGATGCTGGGGAGATGCCACTCGCTCTGCGCCGCGTGCAGTGCATCACCCGCCTGTACGCTTGAGCCCGGCGCCTCCCTCAGTCGCCAACAGCTCTCACTGCTTCCGCAGCTGATCTCGATGGTGCCTATGCCGTCGAGAGACGCCAGTCTTACCCTCAGCCCTTCGGGTTTAGGGCCAGGAAACTCCTTCGTGAGGTAGATATAGCTCTCGGACCGGTGGCGCCCCTGGTTCTGCCCAGGACGCCACCCTGGAGGGTACCACATTTGGCTATTTGTTGCCACGCCTCTGCTCCCAAAGCTTGTACGGCGCCGGGAGTATTGCATTCGACCTTTTTGGAGCACACCTCGTGTCACGCTGGAACCGTGCGGATGGCTCCAAGTCCCAAGAGGGGGTCGGCTTCCACGCCGTATCCCCTCTGTTTGAAGTCAGCGGGGCTCTAGCAGGCGCTGCGTCAGTCTTCACGGCCGAGCTGGTGGCAATACACCACTCGGTACGGGAGATTACGCGACGTGCCCGGTTCGGAGACTTGATTGTGATCTATAGCGACTTACAAAGCGCCCTTAGTGCTCTCGGGGCATTGGAATCTCCGCATCCCCTGGTTCGCGATATCCGTGACGCCACGGTTTTGGCGAGCCGAGTGGATGTCGAGATTATCTTCTGCTGGGTTCCTGGACATGTAGGAATTGCGGGGAATGAGCGCGCCGATGAGGGCGCCAAAGAGTCTGCGAGGACTCTACGACGAGACCAGCGTTTCGCTCTTCCTCACACCGACTACATGGCAGGAATACGGGCAGCTCTTCGGACTGCTTGGCAAAGAAGATGGGAGACGGTCGAAGGGAACTTAAAGTTGCGTGCCATTGCGCCGCGACTGTTCCCATGGACCTATCCCCCAATGCCGCGGCGGCTTCAGGTTGCTTTCTGTCGTCTCCGAATCGGACACACTCATGTGACGCATCGCTATTTGATGGAGCGCTCGCCTGCGCCCTACTGCAACGACTGCGTCGTCCCCCAGACTGTTCGGCACATTCTTGTCGAATGTCCCAGTCTGGGTGATCTTCGCGCACAATACCTGTCCCGGTACCGGGATGGGCGGGGTCACTACCGCTTGTCTCTTGTACTCGGGACAGATTCGTGCACATTGACTTGTGGACTTGTTGACTTTTGGGGGGAGGCCAGCCTTCTCCCTTGTATTTAACTTGTTGCTTTTTTTGTTAGTGTTGTTTGTTTTTTTTGTTGTTTTTTTGTAGGGCACAGGCTCCTACGCCGGGGGGAGGGGGACCTCCCCCCGACGCCGGAGCTTGCTCCCTGATTGTTATCTTCTTTTTATTGTTGTTTCTGTTAAAATTTTTATTTTAAAGTAGCCTAGAACTGGGTTGTTTGTTTGCGGCGACTTATGCCCAAGTGGGCAGTCGCCAGATAGCCCCTTGAAAAAAAAATAAAAAATAAAAAATCTTTCCTTACAGTTTAAATATTGTCCTAAGCGATGTTTCTCTACAAAATTATCTAAAATTTCTCTGAAAAATATTCTTTATAATATTGGTTATTTGCTTCTTCCTTTTTTCTAGAAAACATATCTAAAAACACATGTCGCGATAATCTTTGAGACGGTCGGAAAGTTCATTTTAGACTTGTAAATATTGTTGAGAAACTTCGCTATGGTACTTTAAACAAGAGCAATAGGAAAGCACCATAATGACGGGAGAAAAGAATCCCGACGTTGAAGCAGATTTAAACGAGTGGTTCGTGGTCTAAACAAGAATGTGGACATTAATGGCCCTACTTTGAAAAGGCAATTTGTGGTCAATGCTTACACCGCTCCGTGAGTGCCTAAAAATAATATTTCACTGATTTTAATAAGATTTAACTGCATAGAATGATTTTGCGGTTTAATATTTCACTGACTAAAATATTTGCTGATAAGAATAATATTTCTCTAATAAACAGAAGTTAGAATAATATAACTTTTTAATATTCGAATAGTAAGGCATCTAAGCTCGGTGATTTCGTCGCCGGATATTTTTCGCGTAATTGCCTTGTCGAGACACAAAAGGAGGAAATTACTCAAAGAGTACGGATTAGCAGGCGAGTCAGAGAATAAACGGCGAGGTGTATTGTTGTGTTTCTGTGTAATATCAAGAGTAAAAACCATCGAAAAAATGAGGAGTAACGAGCTATCCTTATAGCAATAAGATGCACGGATTTGTGTTTCTGGCTAAGTATGCTAGCTTAGTTGTTCGTTCCACTAAATTAGGTGAATTTGCTGTCTTTTCCTGGTTCGAGAGAAGTTTCGGTGAGAATGAAAACTTCCTACGGAAACAGAAGAGATACAAGAGTCTGCGTCTAGTTTCTCCATGATCTTGCTCTTCCGGCAGATCTGTGCTAAATTTGTTTCTCTCCGCTCGGTGGTAACGAGGCATGTAACTAAAATAGTTTTCTGGCTGGGATGGAGACAACCATTGGAGCTGACTTCCTTCATAAGGTTCTGTATGCCTGAGGCGTTTCAAGATTTGTGTACCCCTTTTCATTCTTCGTGCGAGGATATGTGTACCTAGTGAACATGATATCACGAGACGAAACGTGTGTGTCAGCGTCAATAAATTGTCACAAATATGTTGTTAAAAAAACAAGGAAAACCACAATTTCTAAAATGTGTGACAAAATTAAATCCTCATTGGCAAGGAAAGAAGCAAATATGTTGTAGACATTTATCAGTAGAAAGCAACGATATTTCATAGCTTACTTTGACAGTTTTTAGCCAACGACATCTACAACTCCAGCGAAACAGGCTTGCAATGCAGAGCTATTCCAGAGGGAACATTAGTCTACCAATTCAAAGTTATATCAGGGTAAACGTAAGAAGCTGTTATTGATTGTGAAAAGCCCAAAACCATACTGCTTTTAGGAAATAGTAGAGAGAGTTTAGCAATTGTCTGATGTGTTAACATAAATTCCTGGATGACTGTCTCACTTTATCACTGAGTGGCTTATGAATTATGAATGATATGGAAGTAGAGTCAAGAAAAAGGAACGTTCTCTTATTTGTTGACGACTGTTCGGTGTCCTTCACTTCGGACTATCTGAAAACGATCAATTTAAATTTTTACTTACGCCTAACACCACATCAAAAACACAGTTGTTGGATGTAGGCAAAATAAAAGATTTAGAAGCGGATTATAGAGCAAAGCTGGTGAAATAAAGTGCATATAAAGATTATATGCAAATAGTGAGAACGACCAAAGCTTCATTAAAATATCTGCATTTTTGTGTAACTTTCATCATGGAGTTTAAGCCAATCAGGAACAGAAAATGTAATGTGAATATATGGAATATAAATGCCATGTGATAGGAAAAAAGAGCAAAATATATTTGGAATTACTAAATTTACTGTCAAGAGAACATTTACAGATTTTTAATTATTAGCAATACAAATAGATTTCAACTTAAATAAATAAATTAATTATATAATAATTTAAAATATGTTTAAACAAATTATGTAAAGTAATTGCAAGAAATAATTTGAAGGAAAATTAGATGAAATATAATTTTAAATTAGAACTGTTCAAGAGCTACTGGGTAAAGGATTTAGGTCACAACGATTGGGAGGCCAGTTCATGATTGAATCTTCTACTAATCATTTCGACTCTACTCAATTCTTAAAGAACTTAAAGGTATCCCTAGGAGCTTTATTTTGCATGAAGGCAAGCGATTTCCTGCTCCACAATGGATGTATCTTGAACCAAGGTAGGAGGTTTTCCGCCAGGATCTCTCAGAAGGCCTTCCAATCCATTTTAATGCCATAATCCTCTTTACAAGGTCCTACTAGTTTTTTCGAACGATTAAAGCTTAAATCATCAATCCCCTACCTGCTTGTTGTAGCCTGGTGAGCTGTTTTACATGGCGGCTATAGAGAACCCAGCCAATTTTCCCGAACCATTAGGCATATCCAGAGTGAACCTTGATTCATTTGTGAAGATAACTTTTCTAAAGTCACTTTCCATCATGTATGGATCCAAAATTGACGTTTTATTCTTTTACTATTTGATTAGAAACGTAATTTTGGTCACAGACCCAAAGGTAGAAAATTTTCTGACTGCTTTATATCTTGTGTCCCTCAGGGCAGAAGGACCCTGAGAAGCTGGAAAAATGGCTTTGATCCTAGCATGATGGTTTCAACCAAAAATTCTGGTGGAACCTTTTTCTTTATTAGCTGAGTGCCAATCTCTACAATTTTATTGACGGAGCAATAATCAAGTTTTAAATCTGTTCATGGCCATTTTATCTGCAAATGCTTCTTGCAAATGATGCCTGAGTGGTGATTATAATCGAATTTCGGAAAATTGACTATAAAGTAAGTAATGCCTTGATAAATAGCGTTGTATCTACTAAAGTGTGTTTATTACATTAATAAACATATCTCAAGCAAAAAACAAACAAACTAAACCTGTAAAATGTTGAGGCTCTAAAGAGGTATTGCACATAATCTGGTACACAATTTACATTCTCCAAGTCAAAGAAGAAAATCTGCTTACATCGTTATCAATTGTTTGGAGGTTCGTTTAAAGTATTCCATCCTACGTACCTGCTATACATTTCACATTACCCAAATACCACACTTCCATCATTACACACTTTACAAATAATAATTATGCTCGTTTATTTTGCTAAAAGATAATTCTTCCCCTCATCTATCTATTCTTTTATCTTCTCTTTATCTCCATTGAGTAAATATGCCCTTGTAGATATCAATTTCTTTTCCTAAAAAAAGGAAGCGAAATTTTCGTTTGGGAATCTGTTTTCGCCATCTTTAATTTATTTTCCTTTCATTTGTGACTTGCCCAAATTTGTGCCGAGGCGCAGAAAGAATTCCCTCGAGCCGCACAGATTCGGTGGTGACTTTATTTCCCCAAATTAAGGACGGAATAAATTCTATGGCAATAAGGATTTTGCACACGATAATTTGGGTACTTTGGCAGTTGGCAATGACCTCAGCGGCGATTTAATTAGGACAGAAGTTGTAATTTGATTTATTTTAGATGATTTGCGCCATGAAAGATTTAAAAGTTCCTATGGCATTGCTGGGAGGCCGTCAAGTCCTCTATAATGGTACCAATTGTGCTGTTTGCGGGCCTTGTCTGAGGAATGACTGGACCAGAGAGTTACTGGATATATATATATATATATATATATATATATATATATATATATATATATATATATATTTTAATTGAGTAGTTGGAGGCATTACCATATTTTTTCTCTATTAATAATAATAGCATTAAAAATAATAATAATTGACTAATTAGGGCGGAGAGAGGAGTTGCCGCATGAACCTTGCGAGATAATTGAGTAATAAGGGCGGAGAGGGGATTTACAACAGGGTCCTTGCGAGATAATTGACTAAGAAGGGCAGATAAGTGATTTGCAGCATGGGCCTTGTGAGATAATTGACTAATAAGGGCGACACCAACCAAGATTTCGAAGCGTTTCAGAAAAGCCCAGATCAAATACTATGTTGCCCTGATGGAGCTAATTTTTCGATGCCTAAGCGTGATTACCACTCTCCTTCCCCGTGGGCACCACAAACTACAACCAGAGACCCCCAGCAAGCAACATTGAAGCAAAGAGGGCGACACTCCAAGCGGAAGGTCAGGTTCACCATCCTCTTTTTATGCTGGGCTCTCTCAACCGCAATCTCGATATGGCCCGGTTCTCCTCCCCAGCAGGAGAAAGGAGAAGCCTCATTCCTTGATTTTTCTTGAAATTGACTCCTTTGCTCTTGACTATTCAGGGCAAAGTTATGACCATTTTTCTTCTGCCATCCCTCAGCTGCCTTAAACGACGTTTCGATTCAAAGTCATTGTCTCTCCTGACGACCGCTCCATGGAGGCTCTTCAATCTTCCTTCGTCCGTCGTCTGATAACGTCGTCCTTTGTCAATAGGTTTTCAGATATGATACCCCTCGAGTTGTGGTCAGGGGTATCAATAAGCCCACGGTTAACGATAACTTGGCTTGCCATCGGAATCCTGTAGTCAGTCGAAACCTCTCCCCATCTCCACTAAGAGGCAGGCAATTAAATATAATCCAATGCGGCTCATGGTATTTATTTCATCTCTAGTTTGATTGCGTTATATTTGTTGTAACATTATTTTTATATTAATTTCCATCATTTGATTATACATATTCCTATTTTATTATAAATAAATCATTAAAGTATCGAAATTTGTCTTTCATACCACAAAGCGTGGTTCAAAGTAGTTAAGAGTTTAATTTATTTGAGACGGATTGACACAAAACGGACCAATCGTCTGGACGAGAATCAGGATTTTTTTTAAGAAAAAACGACAATGGAGTCAAAGTTCTTTTGAAAAAGACTACGCACGATTTTTAGCTTTTTGGTCACGTGGAGGCGACACTATCAGTTAATATTCAGTCGTCTGGTCTGTTGGTAACCGTTCTACTTTACAATGAGTTTTGGAGCAATAATATCGTAACTATTCGGCCGATTCTAATGAAATTTGAAACCCTCATGTTATTTTACATTCTCTTTTGAGTGTTATAATAGCTAAGGTCGTGGAAACTTAGTGCGGGAATTATTTGACAATAGCATCGTAACTATTCGGCCGATTCTAACGAAATTTGAAACCCTCATGTTGTTTTACATTCTCTTTTGAGTGTTATAATAGCTAAGGTCGTGGCAAGCTCAATACGGCAATTATTTGACAATAGTATCGTAACTATTCGGCTGATTCTAACGAAATTTGAACCTATTCGTCAGGAAATTACTGAAAGTTTTGAAGGTCGTAAGATCATTACTCAGAATAAGTGAGAGCACGCGACTTAGATTTGCTGACCTTGTTATATTCAGACGAATACTGATTGATGCACTGTGTGAACCTCCCTTCTCTGCTCCCTCACAAGGGAACCAACTTTCATTGCAAAATGAACAAAGATTCTAGGATATTTTTAGTATTCTTGGTCTCCATTGACACAAATGGTTACTTCCATTGCTAATCGTCGTATATGTGCCCTCAATTTGTTTCCATCGCTCCTAGCTTTACCACTACGAACATTTTTTCCTCGACTTATTTAAGTAGAGATCATCGAGCGTGATTGGTATAGTTCATTTTATTTAAAAAAATACAAATATCTCCTTTTCAACCTTATATATTAATTATCAGTTGCACATTTCTCCCTTTTAATTAATCGTCATCATTCCTCCCTTAAAAAAAATAAGAACCTTCTTCTAAATTCTCAACTTTTGAGGACAGACGAACTTTCCCTTGGAAAGTTTCTTTTAATTATTTTTCTTACTCTAATTGCTACATTTATCCCAACGATTATGCGATTTTTTCACTCCGATTATTCATTAATTATCTATTAATGAAGAGTTAGGGAAAATTTCAGAGATTAAACTGGGTTTCATCTACAATAGAAGGCGATAGTTCCCGAACACCTCGTCAATTTTAGGAAATTAGATAAATGGTGGATCATAAAGTTTTTATCTGCACATCGATAGGAATATAACTGTGAGATAAGAAGGAATAGATAGCAATACGCTATCTAGACCCAAACATTCAATAAAATTTAACAAAATACAAAAATTGCCAGAACAGGAAACATCAGCAACATAAAACAAATAAGCAAATTAAGCTCTGTGAAAATTACATCATAACAGAGTGATGGAGGAAGGTCAGTAGCGTGTCGTGAGTCCCTTGACAGTGACGAGAGCATTTATTCTGTGCCAGAAAACCTTTGGCCGCGGTTGTACATATCAGATGAGCTGGGTTAGTTCATACATAGAGTCGTAACACTAGGATATTAACACTCTATACTATAACGAGGACAATGTACACTTCGACTTCCATACCAGCCAATTAACAGGAGAAATAAGAGACAATATTTTCAACGCAAGGCAAAATCGCTAACTACATCCGTCAGATTAACTCGTATTGCGAGTTGCGACCATTTAAAATTATCGCTTTCCCAAACTCGCAAATAAAGAAGAGTAATGGCTTGATTAATTATAATAAAAAAATGCATTGAAATCGTAATATGAACAATTAAATATTTACCGTAATTCAGACATCGTTTTATATCAGTTGTAAAAAGTACAATAAGTCACCTCCAGTAGCCCAATCAAGGTATGGACATTCATAGGGTCCTTAATCGAATTAGTATTTTTCTTATAAAGGAATTTAATAGGATCGAATTGGTAGACTAATTCCAAGATTAAACCCCTCTTAGATTGGGATCTTATTTGTCCCTTAAAAATAGCCTATCATATCCTCCTATGTAGGAAAGGTCAAAGAAAATTGTCAACGTAAGGAACCTTTGGTAGGAAATCAGAAAACCATCAATCTTTCTTCATCTCCTCCTGGGGAGCAATACAACAATAACATCATCCATTCATTGTATGTATATCCTACAACTAATTCATATAAGATGTTTAAATACTTTTGACCTTTTTATTATATGATTTTTTTATATATTTAGTTTGAAAACGCTGTATTCCTTTTAAATATAATCTATAAATGATCTTTTGACAGTAAAATAGTCAATCCAAAAAATTATTAAATTAAAATTCACATTTCATTTTCTGTTGATACTCGTATTTGTCTTAACCGCATGAAAAGGTTACATAAAAGTGCCTCTTTTAAGATGGATTTGGATATTTTAAATATTGGCAGATAATCCCTACATAGACCACCTCACTTTTTACTCTTTTTAAATGCAGTTTAAATATTTGGTACGTTCTTATTAGTGCCGGATCCTTTATAGCTTAAACGATTCGTCATAGTATAGAGTCTGTTCTTAGTGATTGCATGATTGCTTGGTAAGTCAGAGTGATTGTCTTTCCAAGGCAATTGAACCATGAGGCGTCTATTTATAGGCCAAACTATGAATTTAAACTGTGCTTATCCAAAGCATACATTTTGATTAGTAGTGGATAAGTACTGGGGTATTAGGCCATAAAGAACTCATTTCCAAATGAGCATTAATATTCATCTTGGGTGATATGTCTTAGGTGGCTCCTCTCCATTCATACAATTCTTCTACATAAGCATTTAGAAAAGAAGCGCATTTAGACATGAATTCCTTAGAATGGGACAGAGGGCAGGACTCCAATCATCGAGTCAAAGGAATGTTTCTCGATTTTTCATGATTGTTTCATTGATAAATTTGAAATAAATCTGAGAACCCTCCAAAACGGAAATAACATTACAACAGAATACACTATAGAAAGATCCGCAAGTTATAGATTTAGATTCGCGAGCTTAATCTTGTCCCTTTTCAAGCCATTGATGTGGATACTGTTTAGTAGTTTTGCTAAAACAAGCGCCTTAATCGTAATAGGTTTATCGTCACTGTTAATCTTAAATGACACGACCATAATGTTTTTACCATAATAGCTCAATTGTCACTGTTAATCTTAAATGATACAACCATAGTGTTCTAACCGTAAGAGATCAATTGTCACTGTTAATCTTAAATGGCAAAACCATAATATTTTAACTTTCTTTTTAAGCCCCACCTTGCGGATAAGAAATAAACTCAATTTTAACTGAATATTATTTAGGAAGGTTTTCTGGGAATCATGGTCAAATTACATAATCTTCGTACTCTTCTTCGCACCAATTATTTCCACTTGTACAAAAGGTAAATCAACGCCAGAATTAAGATTAGAAATCAAAATAGTTTCATTGACCTTCTCTTTGAGTCAACAAATATATTTTCCGTCCCAAAACTTCCTTCAATTCGTTAAGATCCCAATGTGTACTAGCTTTTCTCATCCATTGATCTATCTACCTGGTTTCTGATATTAGAAGGAAGTTTCCTTATAAGTTATGTAACAATGAAAAATCAAACCAATCGATACCTAAGCCTACTAAACACATTACATAACATAATTTAACATAATTTCACGGATGACAAAAGCCACAAGGGCCTACCATTAGGCTAAGCAAAGGATACTTTGAAGCAGTGTGATATTAATTAAATGAGGTTGAATTATTATAAGGTTTACTTATGTCGAGGATCACATGTAGAAGGGATAGTACAATTGAATGTTTCCCTCATCAAGTCCTTTGAAGTAGATCGTAGGCCTCGAGGTAATGCTCATTTCAGGTAAAACAGTGCAGATGCTTAAGCACTGCATTCTTTGACCAATAATGTATGGAAACTTCTGGTGATTCGATCTGTTTAGGATATGACTGGTTTCATAGTATAAGTCGTGAAGGTTAGTCCATTGAATTCAGTGCCTTTGAAATAATTTACATTTCCCCGCAGATTGAATTTATTCTTCGGTATTATTGTCTTTCGTATATTCTATTGTTTTAAGAGGCCTGACTATTCATTTTCTTTACCATTCCTCTTGCAAATAACAAAATTATTTAAAGTGAAATTTCAAGAGGTTTTCCTCTTATTTTAGCGGACCACCAAACTAAGAACAAGTTATTTAATTAAGGACTCGATACTCTTAACTAATTTTCAAGCCATAACTCTAAAGCATAGAGCTACCTAAATACTATATAATATTCCGAGTCTGTGCACACAAAATGTAGATAATATTAAAGAGACTAGTATGGGTTTCCTTCCACACCAAATGAGTTAGGTTCTAGCTCTTCTGCCATAACCAATGTCAATTAAATGGGAGAAAGGAAACATTAGGCCTTCGAATTTAAAATTATATATTGATGCTTATTAATACGATATTTACAACTTATATTGCTGATAAAATTCTGATTATGTACACTTAGACTTAGTTATACTCCAACTATATATACTTCCTTATCGGGATATTAATAGAAAAAACATTTACAAAAGCCAGAGACAATAATGCTCAGCGCCATGGCTATAAACATGGGGAGTTCCAAAGGCATCGTCGCTAACTTTATTCGTGAGATTAACTCATTTTGGGTGAAGCATTAACACTTAATGCTTGGCCATAATCACAAAGAATGAAGAGTAATAGCCTAATTAATTATAAGAAATTATGACAAATTACGAGTGTAATAATAATTATTACACTTTTTCTGCATGTCGGAAATATCTTTTCCCAGCATGAAACACATGGTTTGTGTTGTCTGCTTGTTTCCATAATCCATGGTTTCTTAGTAGTCTTGTCACTTTCCTTAAAATTCCTTCTTTGGACACAGACTAAAATTCCTTGTTTGGACAGAGACGCATCAAGCCTATTATACATTCGCTCTGAATTTAGCTCTGTGGTTTTCTGGTTTAGAAATTGCCCACATCAAATCAGCTTCGTAAGCAAAGATCCTGTAAGCCTTTTGGCAGATATTTTACGATGGGATATATTTTAAAAGTTTATCCTCTTTGTCACTACATCAGTAGACAACTGGAAAAAATCTTTTGGTTTAATATAAATAATGAACTCGTTGCTGAATAAACGGAAACGAAATATAGGTTGACTGAAACACGCAATAATAAACGAATGAATAAATGGGAAAAGATCAGATTAAGTATTGGAAAAGACTGAGAACGCTCGTACAAATGGAGAAAAATTAAGATTTAAGTAACTAGGAAATAAGACAATGGCAAAATAATTAAGCAAAAGCTAAGCCAAACAAAAGTAGAGAAGGACAGAAGTTAGAAACCTAAATCAATTAAATAACAGGAGAAGAAACGAACCATATAGTAAACATAAAAAATGGGAAACATGACTCATCATATTTAATAAAACAAATTCAATTTAAAGTCAATTCTAAGAATCCAAGTAAAAAAAAAACAGCATATAAGTAAACAAAATAAAATAGGAACAGGAAACGAAAAATGAATGCAAAATTGCTTTTAAAAAAAAAATCTCAAAAAACACAAAGTAATTAACTTAATTAATCTCTGAAATCATCACATAGCGTCGTAAAGAAAATTAATGGAGCAGAGCTACGAGCCATTAATATCAAAAAGCTGAGATCAGTTGAAAAAGTAACTGAGAAATAGTCTTTATAGTTGAATTAAGCAACGAAAATGGTAAATGTTTTATTTATTATAAATTTGGAGGCAGAAATAAAGTCATTTTCATCTTCTTCTCTTCTCTCTGGATGGCCAGGTGTGGATCCGAGGCTCTTCTCTACTTCATTCTCTAGTTCAGTAGTTCTTCTTAGTTATAGTTATTAATGATAGCTTAGCTTCGAAATATTTATATCGTAAATATCAATAAGTATATACTTGCTTCTTCTTCCATGTAAATAAGTTTACGTCATTTTTTTCCCTTTTTCTTCTCATTCATAAAATCCTCCTCCCCTATTTTTCTCCCTTTTCATTTACCTATTCCCTCACCATTGACCTCGGAGTTAATCAAAAGCTTTTTGACCTTTTGTAATCATTTTTATTGCATTTTTTTTAACAGTTTCGGCGTTGCGTTATTCAAGGATTGAATCAACGGAAGAGTTTTTAAAATGGATTCAAATTTATACATAGGTTTATTAATATTTTCTCGTCTGTCAAAATATCATGTCGGTGATATTTCTTCAACACAACGGGTCTCAACCTTCCGTGCCTGCTTTAGAGGTTGGGAGAGGAGAGCCGAACCTAGGTTATGTTGTATACAGGTTTCAATAATGAGCTTTCAAGGTAATGCTGCAGGACTCCTCGGAGGAACTCTTTTCCTGTCGCCCTTCTTGTTTTTCCGTCTGTGGCCGGACCCTTGTGGAGGGAGTCTCTATAAGCTTACTAAAATTAAAATCTTCTTTTATAAGGTAGGTTGCTTTTTCTAGAGCTTCCCATCTACTTTATTCTTGTTCATCGCTAATCTTCAAACTTCAGTACTTCTTCTCATCTTCTTCAAATTCAACAATAATATTCTTGTCTTATGTGGAAGACGCTCATATTTATCATATTTAATACTGATGACTCGAATATACGCTTCTATTCTCAATTTCGCAGAATATTTATTTTCCCGTGATAATTTTTCGGTTATTAAGGGGAGGCTTGTGTCTTTTAAAAATAAATAATTCTTCAAATTAGTGGCGAAGTTAGCGGTGTGTAAAGATATCTAGAGGCAAAGTCAAAGAAGGTGCAGTAGGTGTTCAATTCTCACGAACCTACTCCAGTCACTATAGTTTGAAGTCACCATCAGATCCACATATAAGTTTGAAGTCACCACAAGTAAGGCAGGTAAACTAGAGTCAGAAGTTAGCACCAGATAACCAAATAAGTTTGAAGTTACCTTAACATGCGTAGATAAGTTTTCCGAAGATGTTTGGCTGCTTAAATTCCCTTTAACTCAAATAAAAAATCACTCTTTTTCAATCTGTTGTTTTGCTATGTTTTGTAGCAAAAATTCTCACCGGCTCCTATTTACCTCAGTGAC
The DNA here is from genome assembly GCA_963969495.1 of Ceratothoa steindachneri. Lineage (NCBI taxonomy): Eukaryota > Metazoa > Arthropoda > Malacostraca > Isopoda > Cymothoidae > Ceratothoa > Ceratothoa steindachneri. The sequence goes on from CAXAKS010000455.1 coordinate 17,653, forward strand.
GACATAGAGGTGAAGTCGGCTCTGAACCAAGCTATTTGGCCATCGCACCACTTTAATGACTTTAAAAGTTGTTTGCTTCATGCTAACTACGATGGTGAGCGTCGAACTAATGCTAGGAAAACAGAACACGTACTTTTTTGAGAAATTTAATGCTTTCTTCTATTTTAAAATACTCTTAAACACCTTTTAGTCTCTAAATCGTGAGTAACAACATAAAATTAAAAATAATAAATATTATTAGACCTTGAACTGAATACGAGATTTACACAAAGTTAGTATCCATTTGTATTTCGGTGAGATAAGGCAAATTCTCATTTTCTTTCTCTTACCATCTTTAGAAGAGATACGGAGGAATATGTGTCACTATAAATTAGGAAAATCGAAGAAAAGAATTAAAATCAAATCAGAAAAAGGTTTAAAAGGAGGTTTACTAAAGAGTGACCAACATATAAGATGATAATTAAACTGATGAGCATATTTGACCTCGTTCAACATACGGTTATTGTCTCTGGTAAAGATTTTTATCTCATCTTGTAAAAAAACCCTTTGCTTTCCATTTGATTCCCACTTTGCGTATCGTCCTATTTTTTTCGCGCCCCTAAATGTTAGCGAATTTCAAATTTCTTTAGGATTTTATTGCATTTAATTCCATTAGCCAAATTGCTACTGGCACATTCTCCACCGTATTCATTCTTGATATGCAAAGAGAAATAAATATGAAATGCGCTGTTATCACCAAAATAGGATGAAGAAATAGTGAAAGCACTCTGTCTGTTTATCACTCCCAGCTCCCAAGTTCAAGGGAAAATGGTGAAAGCGCCCGTTTTGTTCATCACTTACAGCTCCAGGGTTCTCGGGGAAATGCTGAAAGCGCTCTCTCTGTTCATCATTTTCAGCTCCCAAGTTTCCGGGAAAAGGTGGAAGCGCTCTCTCTGTTCATCACTTACAGCTCTCAAGTTCTCGGGGAAAGGTGAAAGCGCTCTCTCTGTTCATCACTTACAGCTCTCAAGTTCTCGGGGAAAGGTGAAAGCGCTCTCTCTGTTCATCACTTACAACTCCAATGTTCTCAGGGAAATGGTGAAAGCGCTCTTTCTACGTATCACTTACAGCTCCAAGGTTCTCGGGGAAATGGTGGAAGCGCTCTCTCTGCTTATCACTTACAGCTCTCAAGTTCTCGGGGAAAGGTGAAAGCGCAAGATCTGTTTATCGCCTACAGCTCCCAATTTCTCGTGAAAAAGTGAAAGCGCTTTCTCTGACCATCACTTACAGCTCCTAGGTTTTCAGGGAAAGGGGAAAGCGCTCTCTCTGTTCATCACTTACAGCTCCAAGGTTTTCAGAGAAATGGTGAAAGCGCTCTCTCTCTTTTCATCACTTACAGTTCCAAGGTTCTTAAGGAATTGGTGAAAGAGCTCTTTCTGTTCATAACTTACACCTCCTAAGTTCTCGGGGAAAGGTGAAACCGCTCTCTCTATTCATAACCTACAGTTCCCAAGTTCTTAGGAAAAGATGAAAACGCTCTCTCTGTTCATCACTTACAGCTCCAAGGTTCTTTGGGAAATGGTGAAAGCACCCTCTCTTTTCATCACTTACAGCTTTATCGTTCTGGGGAAATGCTGAAAGTGACTAATCAGGAAATGAAGCTTAATTACTCTTTCGCATTAGATAAGGAGGCTTCGGAATTTGAGATCATGTCTTGAAACTCTTGTTTAGATTTACTGTTTTCAGCTTCATAGAAGGCAAATCATTAAAACCTGGAACTGAAACTTCCTCAGAAGGCAGAATAGGTAGAATTATAGAGGGAATACTGGGATAAGAGATATTATGCCGGTTTTCCTTGCCAACACCTTTAATGTTGACCAGGCAAAATGGCAGTATGTGATCTGGACCTTTGGCTCTCGTAGCAGGGTTGCCATCAAAAATAAGAGAACAGATATTAAGGGTAACATTGACCAAAAAACTGAGGCTTCTCTAGTTTCTTTCCATTTTGCTTATGTCTTTCTCTATCTATTTGTGCGTTGTATTTAATCTTATCATCTTACCGTTTTTGTTTATGTTTTTCGTTCACCGTTTGTTTATTTTCGTTTATATCTAGATATCTAATTATGAATCATGTCTTCTCGTGAATATTTTATTTGAATATATTTAACAAAAATGTTTTCTCCTTCTTTCTTCCTCTCTTTTTCTTGTTGCTTCTTTAAATAAAATCCAACTTATCCTTCCTTTCTTTTCCGCAAGAGGCACTATATTGTTCCCATTGAAGGGATTCTGTCTATTCAGTATTTGATAGAGGGCGGGTGGGTGGGGCTGAGAGCGCTATTCCTCAAGGCATGTTCTCCTTGTCCAACACTTTCTCAAGGATAACTTGGGTTAAGTTTTTTTTTCCTATTTGAGGCATGAGTGAACAAGGAAGCAAAAAACCTAATTAAAAATACTGGAAAAAAGAGAGGGATGAAATGGAAAGTAAAATAAAAAAGAATACAATAAAATTTAAGAATAAATGAGTAAAGAAGACTTGAAGATAAAAACGAGCAAATGTGTAATAGGAAACCTTTGCCACTACTCAAGTATAAGTTGGTAGAAGGTATGAAGAGGTCACAAATGTAAGCTACCACATTGCCAACCAACGACATGATAGACAACTCGTTTTTTATAAAGGGAGTGAAGCTTCACCAGAGAGATGAGCCACGCCCATTCGCATCACATCAGTAGAGTCCTCATCGAGACAGGGTTTGCCTCTCTGTTTGTCTTGTGTTCATTTGTTATACATTCGCTTCATCGAATATTTAAATGTCTTCCCTTCTTTCTTGTAGCCCTATTTAATTTATATTTTATTTATATTCTCTCTCTCTTTCTCTCCCTCCACCGAGGGCCGATTCACGCCATCTGATAGACAATAAAACTCCGGTTAAGTTTACATTAAATTTTTCCTTCTCTACCTACGCTCCGGATCATACTTTTATAGTCATCATTGTGGTTACACCTCCACAGCTTCCAAGAATACCCACGTTGAGCAAAGGGTAAAATGAACCAAACGCTGATGACTTTCCCAAGAGCATTTACTAGAAATTAGGGCAAATCTATTCCCGCTTTTCTCAGCCCTTTTGACATCGTGTATCAATTAGGGACAGGAAATTCTTACAATGCCTCGCAACGGTGCCAATCTGAATGGTTTATGACTCTGTGGAGTCAATTAGTATCCTTCGAGTGTTCAATCGTTAATTAACATCATATAACTTTGGTTTATCTGGATTATTTATATTATTATTCTCACTCCCTAAATGACATGTGCCTCGATTTCGATTTTCAGAAGAGATTTTAAGAGAAAGGACATCGATAGGAATATCCTCTAAATTAAAAAAAACTCCGCATATAAGTAATTAATAAGTTTTTGATAGTGAAACATTGTAGAGTTTAATTTTCAAAATGTGTCTCTTTGAAAAATTAAATATTTATATATATATATATATATATATATATATATATATATATATATATATATATATACAGTTGAACCCCGCCATTCGTACGCCTCTCTATTCGAACAACTCGTCATTCGTACAACTTGTTCACGAAAATTCAACTCGTCATTCGTACGCTGCTCGGCGAGTCGGACAGCGTCGCCGGCGTACCCTCCAGGTCAGTCTCGTGCTAGCTTGCATATGCTACGTACGTACGCATGGTTGAAGAAATTTCTTCAGGGGAAGAAGAAAGTAAGGGAAGCATTTCCACTGCAGAAAGTAAAGAACTGGGAGAAAACACAGAGAGGGCGAGAAAATGCCATCCTAATACTCCAGTTGTCAACAGGAGCATCAACCTATTAATGACAACGTTATTCACTATTTTAGAAAAATTCTGGAAAAATAGGCAAAGGCTCACAACAGTTAACAGGTTTTTAAAGAAAGAATAAATCCCAAGCGAATAAAAAAAGAAAGAACACCAGAAAGAGAGAAAACGCCCCACCGGATGTTCCCTGATGCTTTATGGAAGGTGACTTTCCTTGTAAACAGTAACATTAACATCCCTCCTCCTCCTCCCCACCTACCACTTATGTCACCAGAATACCTCAGTAAATGCAAAGTGCAGTTAAATTTTTATTTAGTTCATGTATGTACAGTACTGGAAATATTTCTTTTTTTCATAGCTTTTATGTATTTATGCTAAAAATATTATTAAATATAAAGGTTTAAATAAGCAATCATCCTGTGGGTGTGGAACGGCTTAATCCAATTAACATTTATTCTTATGGAAAAAATGATTCGCCATTAGTCCACTCGCGATTCGAAAAGCCTCTTAGAACGGATTGAGTACGAATAACGGGGATTCCACTGTATATATATATATATATATATATATATATATATATATATATATATATATATATATATATATATATATATATGCCCCTGTGGGGAAATAAATTTCGCGAGGAAAAACAGATGCTAATTTAGTTACACAAGGTCAACAGTTACGTTCAATATGGTCCAATACTTTACACCCCTTCCCCCTCCCCTTCCTTTCCCTGTTGTTCCGCTGTCCAAACAATCCTCGAAATCACTCGTCAAAAAATGGATTACCATCAAACAAAGGAGGGTGGGAGAGCCTTTAGAATAAAAATCTATGAACAGGCTCACTGTCCCCCCCCTATTGTTTATGCCTATTTTCGCCAAATAGACTCCCACTTAGTTAAAGGTAATAGGAGTCCAACTTATTTATGTTCTTTAGTTACCATTCCGTACTAAAGTGAATTTTTGTGTCAACCATCGTGTATTACTCATTGGTAGTATTAATTTTTATTTAGATCCTCTTGTTATTGCCTTAGTATATTTAAAGTTTTAATATTTGATTTTTTATGTAATTTTAAAGTATATTTTTGCCCTAGTTGTTTAATTAAATCCTCAAAACGCTGCATATGGCAATAGATATATAATATTACGAATTCTCCCCGGTTAAAGAAGCAAAACAAAAGAAAAAAAAATATAGCACTTTTAGAGAAAGAAGGAACGGAGTTATTCATGTACGGAACAAACGTACATACATACTTGGCTGTATACCACGAAAGCACCCCCCCACCCCCAACCCAAAAAACGCAGGAAAATGCAAGGCTGATTCCAAGTACTTATTAACTTGTTTGTTCATTCTCAAGGAATAGCAAAATACTTAACAGAGGTGGTATATACGAGAGGCGGTCATTAGGTTTTGCGAATCTGTAAGGCAAAACAGAGGAAGGGGGATATGGCTGTTTGTGAGGATGTTAGAAAAAGTTATGACAAGACAGGACCTGCAGCCGCACGCTCCTGCCTAGTCTATTTAAGAACAGTAGCTGATCGCAGATCATCAGTCACAAATTTTTCTACAATGGAGAAGGTTGAGCACCGCGCAGGATCAAACTTTTGACCAAGGAAGGCAAGAATGCAAAAGAGATCCATGAACGCATGGTTGCAGTATCCACCAACACCGCCCCTTCCTATACAACCATTGCTCGCTGGAATAGGGAGTTCCGCCATAGTCGTGAGTCTCTTGAAGATGACCCCCGTCCAGGACCCCTGTCAGACGTGTCTAACGAGGACAATGTGGCCCATGTGGAGAGAATGATCCTCGAAAATCGACACGTGAAGGTCGAAGAAATCGATCGAGAACTTGGAATATCACATGGAAGTGTTATCCACATCATCCACGACAATTTGGCCATGACCAAGGTCTCTGTTCGTTAGGTCCCTAGAAGCCTCACGCCCCCTGATCGACTTCAACTTCGTCAAAGTCCACAAGGCCAGAGTTGCACAAGTTGCTCTGCGCGAGTGCGTATTCGAGGAGCTCAACCATCTCCCCTACAGTCCAGATCTAGCCCCTAGCAACTACTTTTTATTCCGCTAGCTCAAGGCTGCACTGCGTGGACGCCAGTTTGGGGACGATGAAGATGTCCAGCTCGCGGTCCAGGGGTGGATTAAACAGCAGTCGGGAGATTTCTGGTTGTCGGGAATTCGAAGCCTTAGGGACAAGTGGCGCAAGTGCATTGAAGTCAAGGGTAGTTATTTTGAAAAATAATAAAACACTTTTCCTCATATCTCGTTTCCTTATATCCGAATTGTAAAACTTATTGACCGCCCCTCGTATATGAGAGCACAGAGTTGTGTCCTGCACATGTCAGCGGAAGTACATACTTTAGAGAAATGTTATCAAAGACGTGATTAAATAGCGTATGTGCAGGATAAAAGCATATAAATAAGGTCTACTTCCGGGAGTTCCATCTATGAGAAAAGAATGTAGACATTTAGGTCGCAAGGCTCTGAGTACATACCTATACATGAAGTTATAAATACATTGAAATAAACAAAAGAAACATAACTAATTTTTTAAGTTAAAGGGCTAAGGTTTATAATGGACAAGCATTTTAATTACAGGGTCTAGTTTAAAGAGACCGAGGGATATATTAATATTAGGCGAGGAATTAATGAATGAGCATTCAACAATATTTCTTTCAACATAGTCATCAGATTTGTGAATAAATTTAGCCGAATTCTAATTGATAGGGTGACTAACATAAGATAAATGGACAAAGAAGGAACTATTAGTTTCACCTCTTCTAATATTGTATTTATGTTGCGTTAAACGTACACTTAATGATTTCCCGGTTTGCCCTAAGCAATACTTTAGGTATCATTGTTTCTATTCACGACCAGAGCACGGGTTTGGATTGAACACTTTTTTCTTATTATTTTTGAAATGCTGACTTTCTAGTAAACCTGCAATAATTTTAATATTATAACAATTATTCCTTTCTCGTAAATTTTAAAACGAAAGAAGACAAACTACGTGCAGAAGCAATCAAACGAAGATTCTTTACGGGGAGCAAACTTATAACACCAGAAATACGTAAGGCCATCAGCTCTCTAAAAAGCAACAAAGAAATAGTCTTAAGAAAAGCTGACAAATCCAACATATACGTCATTCTGAACAAAGGAGAATATAACAAAGAATTAAATACCATCTTAAGTGACACCGCTAAATTTAAACGCTTGAAAAAAGATCCAACAGAAGACTTAAAAAAGAAAGTAACTAAAGCTAATGCACTAATCGGGGGACTTCACTTCCAAAAGATTATACAACATTTGTATACAACATTTAGGCACGCGACCTACCACAACCTCTCTCTGAGAGTACGATATACGTTCAGTTCGCTGACGATATATCGAAAATTTGTACCGCCGCTTATGCTCACAGGGAATTTATGGCGAGAAATACGGCTAGGGAGATATCCAACATCAACTCTTTCGAGAGGAAATGGAAGATATCAACCAATGCTCAAAAATTAAAAATAATTCCCATGTTTCGCAAGACCTTCAATGATATACGTGTAGAAGGGGTCGCGAATAGCAAGAGAGATTTGAGGGAATATTATAGGTTTTGTGAACTAAATCCCTCAAATAAACTAAAGATATTCAATGCGCGCATTCGTTCGAGACTCCTATACTCCTCAGTGCCGCTGAACGGGAAGGCCAAGATTCACATTGCGAAACTACAAGTGATCCAGAATAAAGCGGTGCTTCTCATTACAAACACCCAAAGAAGCGAACACAAACGACAGAGGGAGCTCCACGACTCGGTTGGATTATCTCCGATCAACGTGGCGCTTCACGAGAGAGCTAAGAGGATCTGGCAAGCCATTGGTGCCCACTTAACGCCTGAATTCTCTCGTACACACTTAGACATCGAGGTCGACCGACAAATAACACCATTTAAAAGTAGTAAAACACAGTCTGACGGTGACGTGACTCCAAAATACACATGACAAAATCGACAAAACACAAAATAACGAGTAGTGTAATGCTTAAGTTTCTGTAGTAAGAATTCAACTTTAAATAATTCAAATGAAACTCAAAATAAACTCTTTCGAAAACCCACAGCGAGAATAAAAACCCTGCCTCAAATAAAGGCTTGAATGCCAAAAGATCATCAAGATCATTAAGATCTAAAAAAATAAATTAACAAAATCAATTTAATTAAATAAAGTATAAATTTTATAGTTTATTAAATAAAAAAACAAAAGACAAACAAAATTCATCCAAAAACAAAACAAACATAGCTACCCTTTTACCAGGGACCTATTTATTCGGTCTCCCACACATCCTCTATTCTTTAAATACCCCCTTTTCACTACTTTCCTTTCTTACTATCTTTCTCTCTAGCTCTCCATAAAGCTCACCACTTTTTATGTCCAAGGTCTAAGGTTCAAGGTTCTCTCACTTTACTTTCTGCCACATCCTCACTCCAGTCATTACATCGGTAAAGGAGGCAAGAACATTTCAAAACGCCTCGAAGATGATCGAGTAAGATCGAAAGCTTAGCAATTTAGTTTGGTTTTTACCAAACACATTCATTTAAAAAAGAGATTAATACTAGACAAGTAATCCACCATCTATAAGATGGAATAAAAAGATAGTTAGAAGAAGAGAAAGTTGCCAAAGGAAAGTAATAAGGCAAAATACACAATGGTCTTAAACAAAATTTGCATTCAAGAAAGACTGGTACCCAACTACACTAATATATATTTATATATATATATATATATATATATATATATATATATATATATATATATATATATTGGGTTGAGGAATGAGCTCTTGCGGTTTTATCAAATTTATTCATTACCATTAACAATATGCAATTTAATCAATAATGTATTTTCCGTTGTTAATTACAATTTCTTCCCAACATTCAACTAGTTTTTCAATGCCTCCGCAATAAAAATTTCTGGATTTTGACTCGAAGAATTCGTCTAACCAGGTTCTTAATTCCACATCAGTATTGAACGAAATGCCGCGCAAATTGTTGGAGAGCGATCGGAACAGATGGAAATCCGGTGGACCAAGCTTGGCGAATATGGAGGATGCGGCAGGATTTCCTAATTAAGCGTTTGGATGGCGTCTTTTGTCATATTGGCAATGTGAGGACGAGCATTGTCGTGTTGCAGAAGGACTCCATAACGTCGATGAGGTCGCTTTTCACGAATAGCTTCAGCGAGTCGATACATTTGTTGAACGTAGTGTTCTGCATTGATAATCTCGTTGTCCGCAAGGAGCTCATAAGGAATAATGCCTTCACAATCCCACCACACACACAGCATCGTCATTCGTGGATGAAGCCCTTGCTTTAATCGCGAAAGTGGGCTTTTATTCGGGCTAAGCCATTGTTTTTGATGGTTCATGTTGACATAAACACATTAATTTTTGTCGCCAGTGATGATGGGGTGAAGAAATCTGTTCTTATATCCATGAGTAACCTTATGATGAGCAAGCAAACCTGCGGCAATCGTGGAGCGTTGAAAGTGTTGCTTTCGCTCATTGCGTTCGGAACCCATGCATCAAGTTTTGAACTTTCTCCATCGAATGAAGGTGATTCACTACAGTTTTCCGATCACACGCCAATTGTACAGCCAATTCTCTAGTCGATTGACGAGGATTTTCATGAAGAAAGTCGTTCAATCGATCTTCATCCAACTTATTTGGGCGACCAGAACGTTCTTCGTCATTAAGATTGAAATGACCGTTTTTGCAACGTGAAAACCATCATTGAGACTGTCCTTTCTGATAAAGCATTATTTTCTCCGTACACAGCACAAATATCGCGACGAGCTTTGGCTGCGTTTGCATTGTTCCCATCTCGATTGAAAATGAAATAGATACAAGTGTCAATAATGCGCCTTTCTTTCAACTTGACATTCCATTTTGAGGATACAGAACAAAAATTAAATTAACGCAACTTTTATATAAACCGCAATGACTTATTACTCAACTTCAAGACGTAGCCTAAGCAAAAGCCTAATAGTCTACGCTGTTAAGAGACGTAGCCTAACCTTTGCAAATTTTGCTCTCATTATTTATTATTGTTTCTTAATATGTGCCCCACTCACGTCAACAAAACTTAAATCAACACAATATTAAAAAAAATGCAAGAACTTATTCTTCAACCTAATATATAAATCCAACTTCACCGCAGGAAGAGAAAACGGAATCATTTTTCTTCAGAATAAGTAATTTTCATTTCGAAAAATTATGAGCTGGTATGGGATTCGAACTATGCACATTGAGGCAGCGAGCAATCGCTTTGATCTCAATTAATCCGCCTTTAGACAACTCGGCTACGCCTAGTTAATTGAGATCAAAGCGATTGTTCGCTACCTAAATGTGCACGATTCGAATCCCACCTCAGCTCGGATTTGTTCGAAGTAAGAAATAACTATTTCCGAATATTCCGTTTTGTCTTTCCTGCGGTGAAGTTGAATTTATTTCAATATTCTCTTGCTCTCATGAGAGATATATGCATATATATATATATATATATATATATATATATATATATATATATATATATATATATATATATATATATATATGTATGTATATATATATATATATATGTATGTATATATATATATATATATATATATATATATATATATATATATATATATATATATATATATATATATATATATGATGAAAATTAATGCAATATCGCAAGAAAAGATGAGGAATTAAACCACATTCTCCGAAGACAATTTAATTCAGAACAGTTTCGGTGTATCTCACACCCTTTTTCAACTGACACTGGATAGAAAATATAAGAAAAGTGCATACAAGCATAACACAAGGTCAGGTCGTGAAAGATCCCCTCTTTTTCCCCAATCCCTTACTTGTGGCTAATCTGGGGGGGAGGGAGTAGGCCTAAACATATTGAAGGGCTGACATTTGACTATTTTGTTTATTTGCTTTCTTATTACAGGATTAAAAGAAAATTGACCCTCAGATAGATTTAAATTAGGAACTAAGGTTAGTGCTCAAATTCTAGATAGTCTGAGGATAAAAATTGATAGTACTAGTTTGTAATGTTTGCACCTGAGAATAGTTTGCTATACTTCTTGCATCCGTCTGTTCTGTTCTGTAAATTGACCCTCAGATAGATTTAAATTAGGAACTAAGGTTAGTGCTCAAATTCTAGATAGTCTGAGGATAAAAATTGATAGTACTAGTTTGTAATGTTTGCACCTGAGAATAGTTTGCTATACTTCTTGCATCCGTCTGTTCTGTAACCCCAACTTTCCCCTATTTCAGCAGGGCATTAAATTTGTGTAAAGCCTTGCTCAATTTCACTTGCACACTTCATACTCAATTTCATTCCATCTATGAGACCCTTTTCATATTTGTATTTCAGTTTTATAATTTTAAAAACTTAAATATATTATTTGTGTGAATAGAAACAATGGTATTTTGGTTTGTTCCGTGGCAAATTATCTTCATTCATTAGGTAACTATACATGGCTTAAAGAGGTCACTAGGGATAGATTAAAGGCATTTAATTCTATCTTATATCTTGGTGGGGAAAAAAACGCCACTGAGATTTATATCAAATATACTATTAAGTATGAGATCTACGATCATACTAGTTTACCGCGTCTTTCTGAAATCTATTTTGATATTGCCCTACAAATTTAATAAACTTTGATAAAGTAGGTTTGGTACAATTTTCTCAATAACTATCTATGAAAAAAAAACGCCTAACAAAAGTTCAGGCGTACAAAGAAAGAAGAAAAAACAGCCCAGTGATATTTCATCCTGCAACGTGACTGGGGAACCAATTCTTACGAGTACATTTACAGAAGCTTATCTGCAAAAGAGGCGATCTCATTTATTTGTAAATATGACTAACCTTCTCAATCGCGTGGATAATTCATTGCATTTGGTGAACGGAAAAGATATCTCAAAACGAATTTAAAGAAAGAATACTCGAGTAATTAGAAAAAAAGTTGCATCATAGCATTGAAGAAAACGTTGCGACTTGTTTGCTAACAAAACACCATCCATATCGATCCTTCTTTTGTTGGTGCAGGATAAATAAAATAATACTACGTCTTTTTTCCAAGCTACTTTATTCCTCAGAATTTTATCAACAAAGTACTTTATTAACACTTATGAAATGTCTTCACTAAGAGAAGTGTAGATAAAATATAGTAAGCGTAGAAATAACTTAAGAGTATATTAAAATTTCAATTTAATTAAATAAGCTGTCAAAAATGTTAAGGCAAAGCTTTGATAAATAATTCCTTTAACTTTATCTAGGAATGGGCCATTTATCACCATCTAAGAATATGGTTATTAATCATATTCAAATGAACCTCTAAATTCCATATACAAATATACTATTTAATATTCCAACAAACGATTCCTTAAACCTCTTCAAAGGACAAAGTAGAGCTTCAAAGTGATGCCAGGAATTCCGTCTACGAACACAGAGGGAATATGTTCGAAAATCTCGTTCAATGCGTTTGAGATTCGGTGCTATCCAGGGATCATGAAACAAGCCAAAGCAACATTCAATTCTAAATGAGATTTCATAATAATAAAATAAAGAATAATGAATATCAGAAGAATTACCTAATTATGGGACTAGTGAATTTATAGATAACATTTGCTATATTATATCCAATAAGAGGAATATGGAACAAATCGACTTTGAAGATAAAATCAGAGATTTTATATTTCTGAGATTGCCTCCATTTGCTTTAACTTCATGAATAAATAAATATAAAATGGAAATTATTTGCAAGAAGAAAAAAATTGTGATTTCTTTCGATTTTGTTTTGATTTGCCAAAGCTTCAATCATGAAGCAGCTAACAAGATGGCGGAAACACAAAATTTTATACCAAAGTTTTGTTCGTTGATTAAACGCAGATATTCTTGTAATTATGAGGTCTCTATGACAACGAAACTTCGGTTAATTGATATAATACCTACCGCTCTCTGTATGATATGTAGTTTCTATGGCTACAGTAATTAGATTGAATTATTTATATACTGTATAACGCGATGTGTCGGATAGGAGGCACTGCATATATGGAATTTCGACCACCTAAAGGATAATGTTTGGCTTTCTTGAACAAATGTTATTTATCGGACAAAACTTTGTATACAATTATGAATTTTGGTGAAAATTGGAAAAATCTAGACTTCGGTACAAAATAATCTTCATTTTTTTTATATATTAACTAATAAATGGTTGGTTCGAAAAACCTTTAGGTTGGAAGTAGGACGAGCGATCAAGTAAACGAAAGCCTCAGTGAGTGTTCTCATATACGTGAGGCACGTGTGTGGTATCGCGCGGGTGATTTGCCACCTCTCATGGTAGGTCGTTGACTATGGACCAAGAGAGGGTGGAGTAATTTCGAAATGGTTACTAATGGTGTCCGTAGGAGTAAAATCAGAAAAGAGGAATATGAGGGTGTTTGTGGGTGAGGCGGGCTGGATGTTGTTTTAAATATCTAAAGCAAAGTGAGTGTGTTATTGTGTATGGTTGACTGTAGGATGTTTAAAGATCTAGAGTAATGTATGTATGTATTGGTGTTGGTATTGGGCACTTAAAGTTAATCGGGTTATAAATGGAAATAAATCTTATGCTACACTTAACGCGGAAATGACTTGGAAAGAATTAAGTGTAAGATTTGAAAGAAAATTGCCAGAGATTAACCAGCTCCACCCACAGTGTACTGAAATCAGAATATGTTATGAAAGGAGTGAGAGCAGTTTAAATAGACAAATCGATAGTTAATTGAGTATGAATGTGTTTGCTAGAGTGAGTAAATGAATATTATCGTATGAGAGAAAAGTTACTCTGGTGAGACCGAGTATGTTTTGAGATGATTTGGGGAAGTAATAATAATATAGGAGTTGTGGTGCGTGTCAAGGTGTGCGAAAGAAGAAAAGAACATTGAAAAGATAGATATATTAAAAGGGTCTTCGTCGAAAATCTTTTTCGATGAGGTTTTGGATAAATGTTTTTTACAAAATTATTTACAAATTTGAATTAAAAAAATATTACTAGTTGTCTTCAACCAGCTTTACTTTTACTAGTTGTCTTCAACCAGCTTTACTTTTACTAGTTGTCTTCAACCAGCTTTACTTTTATTAGTTGTCTTCAACTAGATCTATCTCTTCATAGCTTCTTCAACCAGCTCTACCTTTTCATAGCTTTCTTCAACCAGCTCTACTTTTTCATAGCTTCTTCAACCAGATCTACCTTTTCATAGCTTTATTCAACCAGCTCTACTTTTTCATAACCTTTTTCAGCCAGCTTTACTTTTTCATAGCTTCCTTCAACCAGCTCTACTGTTTCACTTGTTTTCTTCAACCAGCTCTACTTTTTACTAGTTTTCTTCAATCAGCTCTACTTTTTACTAGTTTTCTTCAACCAGCTCTACTTGTTAATAGCTTTCTTTAGCCAACTATAATTTTTACTAGTTTTCTTCAACTAGCTCTACTTTTTTACGAGATTTCTTCAACCAGCTCTACTTTTAATAGCTTCTTCAACCAAGCTCTACCTTTTCATAGCTTCCTTCAACCAGCTCTACTGTTTTACTAATTTTCTTCGACTAGCTCTACTTGTTAATAGATTTTTTCAACCCAATTTAATTTTTACTAATATCCTTCAAATAGCTCTACTTTTTTTACGAGTTTTCTTTAACCAGCTCTATTTTTTACTAGTTTTATTCAACCAGCTCTACTTTTCATAGCTTCCTTCAACCAGCTCTACTATTTTACTAGTTTTCTTCAACCAGCTCTACTTTTTACTAGTTTTATTCTACCAGCTCTACTTGTTAATAGCTTTCTCTAATCGACTCTACTTTTTACTAGTTTTCTCCAACTAGCTTTACTTTTTACTAGTTTTCTTCAACTAACTCTACTTTTTACTAGTTTTATTCAACCAGCTCTACTTTTTCATAACCTTTTTCAACGAGCTCTACTTTTTTACTAGTTTTCTTCAAAAAGCTCTACATTTTACTAGCTTTTTCAATCATCTCTACTTTTTTCACTCTATATTAATTTTAAAATTGAAGAGGACAGGTAAACAAGGTAAGAATGAGAGCTGAATTCCAACAATCAATGAGTAAGAAATGACTTGTGTTAGAAATATGTGTTAGAATTTTGTATGAATTTTGTGTTAGAAATATAGAATATTTTCCCTGGTAACCTTAAGTAACTTGGAAAAAGACCGTAAAGTAATGAGGCGAGGAATGACGATGTGAAACCTGTAGATGAGAATGTCATTTACAGGTGTCTTTTTCCAATTGTGGCACTTCCATAACTTTGTTCCACATTTTCTCTATCTCCATGTTTACAATTATTTCCTCTCTTCTACTCTCAAGAATTTTCACCTCTCCACTTTCTCTCTGCTTCAATACCTTTTCACATCTGCCTTTCCCTCCGTTTTCCCTTTCTTATTATCTTTGAATCACTCATTTTAACCATACACACCACAATAAAGTGATCAGAGATGAGGTTCAATAGAAACAAAGAAATGCAAAAAAATGATTAAACAGAGTAGAAACGCAGCAAATGAAACGTTTAGACAAAATGTGAATGAGGAACCCGATGGGAACAGGAAGATGAATGAGGATCCCGATAAAAGAGGAAACTATTATGTAAGGAAGTAAGAAAGATAAGAAACTAGAAGAAAAATACAAAACTTAACAGCAAGGAAGAAGGTGGAAGGGTAAGTATATGGTATTGCATAATATGGATATACAAGATGATGTGAATGTAAATATGATTGGCTTCGTGGCTGAAACTCTGGTTATGTGTTTGGCTATGGAGGAAGCAAGCATGCAAGACATTGTAGGGTTGTGTTTTGAAAAATAATGAGGCCGATGAAGCAGATAATAGAGTTTCGAGATGCGAAAATGTGACGTTGATTGTTTGATGAAATGGGTTTTTGGCTGTTTTGTAAGGTATTTGAAAGTAAAAGAGTGTCTCTGGACTTGTAGTGATGATGAATAGTACCGTTGTATAATGTTAAAAGAGAGAGAGGTGAATGCAAGAAGTGCAGGGTGATAGGTCTTTTGAGTGCTGTAGGTAAAATGTATGGAAAACAATGAATGAGGTTTAGTTTATAGAAGTGAGAGATTGAAAGAGGATGAAGAAAGGGTGGTTTTCGAGCGGGTTGAATGTAGGGATAAATTGTTTTCACTCAGAGATTTAAGCTGTTAAAAAGAGGATTAGACATCAAACTCGTCGCCAGTTATAGGTCGCTATTGAGAAATCTTAGAGAGAAGCTGTACATAGAATTGTTCTTTCAGCTGTGCTCCAGCGAGTGAGTTATGGCAGCCTCTTCCTTGGGCGGGCTTCGTACATGGCAAACAAGTTCTTTACCCAAAAAAACGGGTACATTTAAACTTTTGGAATCATTTCGAACAACGAGACGATATGTTTATGCCCGGTGGACTGCATTTCAACGGAGCATAATCCGCTAGGTATGGCAGGCTTTTAAATAACTCCTTGCGCTTTTTGTACCAGGGCAATGCCGGCCACAAATCTAATGGAACTAGTTTCATGCAGATCAAGCAAACCGGGTAGGGACAGCATAAAGAAATTTCGAAAAAATAATGTGTCTTATCTTTGAACCTACCGAGGATTAGAAGTAAATTCTATTATCTTACGAGAAGCCTGACTATTATAAAGATTGATATTACACGAAATAAGGGGTAGTGAAAAGAATATTGCATGAAATATGGATTAGCAAAAGAACATTGCATGAAATATGGATTAGCAAAAGAACTTTGCATCAAATATGGATTAGAAAAAGAACATTGCACGAAATAAGGATTAGCGGAAATAACATTGCATGAAATAAGGATTAGAAAAATAACATTGCATGAAATAAGGATTAGCGAAAAGAACATTACACGAAATAAGGATTAGCGGAAATAACATTGCATGAAATAAGGATTAGCGAAAAGAACATTGCTAGAAATAAGGATTAGCGAAAAGAACATTGCACAAAATAAAGTTTAGCGGAAAGAACATTGCACGAAATAAGGATTAGCGAAACGAACATTGCATGAAATAAGGATTAGCGAAAATAAGATTGCACGAAATAAAGATTAGCGGAAAGAACATTGCATGAAATAAGGATTAGCGAAAAGAACATTGCACGAAATAAGGATTAGTGAAAATAACATTGCACGAAATAAAGATTAGCGGAAAGAACATTGCACAAAATAAATGGCAGCGGAAACAATATCGCACAAAATAAATGGCAGCGGAAACAAGATCGCACAAAATAAATGGCAGCGGAAACAATATCGCACAAATAAGTAGTATCGAAAAAAGACAGCAAAAAAAAACATCGTCCAAAATACGGGTTATTGAAAAGAACTTTGTACGAATAAAGGGATAGTAAAAACAACACTGAAAGAAAGAAGAGGGAAGTGGAAAGACATTGCATATCTTTATATCTCCCATTCCCCTCCCCCCTCTTTTGTAGAGACAAACAAAGGGTGAAAAATGGCACTAATTTTTCTAGAGTAAAAAGGGTCTCAGCTGAAGGAAATGGCGCGAAGCTCCAAAACAATTCTTGACCTTGTGATTTATTTTTTTTAAAAATCGCTATCCTTAAAAACAGCTTCCATTTGTTTTAAACTCTCAACGGGTGTCTGCACAACGTGTAGACTGTTACACCTGGACGAGTAGAACTTCCTCCAGACCCTGGTGCCTACGGCAATCTCAAACGAGATTGAGACTACCTTGGCTTTTTTCTTTCAAGACTTCTCCATTTTCCCTTCAATTCGTCACTTTCTTTCCTAGAGCTCAATTTCACCTATTATCAATATAAACATTTTAAGGAAAATAAACTGCTAATAAATGAGTATTACGAAACTGATGAAATATTATTAGAAAATTGCATTAGTAAATAGAAAAAAAAATCCGAGGGAACGATGAATAAAATATAATTTAATAATATAATCAAAAATATCAAATGAATGTATAAAAACAGCATATAAATTTAGAACTGAGGAAAGCTTCAGCTCTCGTAGATAATAAATGAAATCATAAAAGGCATAAAATGCATAGATATTATTAAATGAAATAAAGTATTAATAAATAAACATAAAAAATACAAAGGAAAAACTTGTAATAAGAATAAATAAAAAGAACTGGCTATATAATTGATAGGTTAACAAATAACATAATATTAACATAGACTAACTAAAAATATCAAAAAGAATGATGGCAAACAAAATACAGTGATGTGCAAATTAATGGCGACATTGATAGAAAAACGCAAAATTTCACTCTTCATGTATTATTCTCAAAGTCATAGCATGTATAAGATCATAATGTTGACAGTTAATAAGAAATATGTCCTCCCTTAGCTTTAATAACCTTACCAATCTGATTTAGCATGGATCCAACCAATTTATGGCTCATATTCTGTACTTCCTCATCGTGATACCAGACCTGTATAACAACACAGATCAGCCTTTCCATTGTAGAGCAGTCTTTTGCCATGGCCGTCTGCTTGATGACTGCCTACGGATTCTCAATTGGATTAAGGTCTGGTAAGTTTCCAGGCAATTCCATTACCGTAATCTTCTCGTCTTGGAAGAAACATTGCATTTTGAGGGAGACATGACATGGGGCGTTGTTCTGCTGGTAGATGATATGACCGTTTAGCAAGCGTTCATGAAGTGTCGGGAATAGATGCTTCCTTAAAGTTGCTTGATAGTTGTCGGAATTCACCATTGGTATCAGTCGTCCTGGTACTTCTACGTTAAAGTACCCAAAAACATCTTCTTAGGGGGTGTTTTGGGGCTTGCTGTATGTGTCCCTGTCTCACTGGCACTGCTGCACTGCGCCTCACGACTTGTGATCTAACCCCACAAACTTCGAAGTGGGCCTCGTCAGAGAATATCAGCTTTTCTCAATCTTTTTTAGTCCATTCTTTGTATTTCTTGGCCGAAGTCAAACGTTTTACCTTTATACTAACGGTAATTAGAGCCTGCCGGCTTCAAGAAGCCTTCGGCGAATAGTTGACGAGTCGATGTGGATACCGACAGTTAATAAATCACCCTGTAAGTCTTGGCTGGACTTTCGTGGGCCTTTTAAACCATTGCGTAGCAATATTTTGTCATCGTGTGCATTTCTTTTTCGACCGCATCGTCCACGTCTTTCCACTTCTGGATTACCGGTGACTTCGTTCTTCTTGATGATTCGATCCACAGTCGACTTTGTCAGCCACAGCTTACTGGCTAGCTCTCAAACTATCATACCAGAAACATCACGCAGTGCTACAACCTTTGCTCTTTTTATTGCTCTTTAATGACTGCCCTTATTGCAGTCTTTGTTTTGATCGTTGTGCTTGGCAAGTGAGGGTTGCCAAGTGTTACTATTTGGCGAAATCTATATTGTTGCCAATAAGCAAAATAACCGTCTATACATCATAACCACCCAGAATACCTGATTTGTCACTCGAGAATCACGTAAAACAAGGGCGTGTTAGAAAAAGAAATTTGAGATATACCAAAGCTGAATAAGTTATATAAATAAATTGCTATAAGGCCTGGTCTGTTTAAAACTCGACTATACAAATCTATGTGTAAAAGTGTTCTTAGTTGAAATCCATTACTTAAATGATTTACATAAATAGTTAATTAAAAATAAAGAAAAGCAGAAGTATGGAAAAACTCCATAGGTAAATAACCTCAATAAACCAAACCCAAAACATCTTCGACTTATATCCTTAATGAATTCATTTCATAAAATATTGATGTCCTTAAGAAAAAAAAAAAAAAAAATCCTTTATTAAATGACAAAATTTTATTTACACAAGAAGGCTTTTTCAAGAAATTGGTTAGGAGTAAATGTATTTGTATTAAAATATCGTGTTTCAGAAGCATAAATATAGAAAAAAACAACAATATATATTTCACATTTTATGATTCTTAAAGCCTTACGGCCTTTCGCTCATAAGTCATGCGTTAAACTGACACTTTCTGCCCCCAAATTACGTGCCTTAGCTTACTAAGAGCTTTCTAACAGAATTTGTAATAGGGGCTCCTCTGTTTATATAAACTACGTACTCGTGTTCAGAAACTCCCAATCACGCACTCTACTCCCCCACCTTACTTATTTATCTTACTTTATATTTCCTTTGTCCTCTCTTTGAAGTCTTTTGGAAATGACGGCCCTTGTCTACAAATAAGTCTGATTTTATTAGTGATCTTTAACACCTCTGAAAATTGTTTCTCTTTGCCATGCCAGAGACGGGTTTTCAGGCATCTAATTGCTATTCAGCGGCCGTCAATCCAATCGCTAATCCTACTTCCATGTTCCTAGAGCTACAAGAAGAATAGGTGCCCTTGAGTTAATCGTTGTGTCTTGTCTGTTTACATCTCTCATTCCGATCAATTTTCCAACACTTTCTATGTGTTTAGACTTTAGGGACACCCTGTATTATAGGAGATCTTTAAGTGAGTATTTAAAATAGTATTCACTCTATTGAATTAACTATACCTCTAGTAGTTTTGAAATATAATCAGCGATTTTATTAAAAAGAAATATAGAATCCATTATATATTGAATAGAAATAAATAGATTTAGAAGCGGTAACTATAGGGTTACCGACTCAAATGATCATAATATCACCCAAAAACAAATTCAGAAGAATTGCGCGTCCTCCTGGTTACAATTCCTCCAAACCATTCTTTTCCATTTCAGTACACTTTCCTTGTACACATTTCCAAACCTCCACCATAACTCTTTTCATTATGATTCTATTTTTAAATATCTTTTTGGAAAATTACTTAACTCCATTCGTTTGTTATTTTTTGTTTACTAGATAAAGAAAACATCCCTTTAATATCCACGGACAATTTCTCCTTTTTGCTTTGAATTTCCCTCGAGAATATTTGAGAATTCGCCTCGATTTGAACACTTCTCGCGAGGCGATTTCGAAGGCGACCGAGAGAGGGATTTTCTTCTCGTATCAGGAGGCGATGAATCATATAACTGAGAGAGAGAAAAAAAAGATAACTGAGAGATGAAAGAATCATCAACAAGGTCTGACGGGTCAGAAGGAAAGATAAAAGCGTAAGCAAAGAAGATATATTTATTTCTTATTTATTTTAAGGGAAGAATTCCGAGAGAGAAAAAGCAACAGCCTAAAAATGCGTGCGGTAAAGATGTGTTTTTAGAGGATAAATAAGGGAAATGAGATTAATATTTATTAACAATCAGATAAAAAATAAAGTGCTAGCCAAGATAAAAAAAAATATTTAGCCCAAGTAGAGAGAGAAAAAGGTAGTAAAAACGTGTAAAGATAACAAATTAAAATATAGAGAACATAGATGAGTATTGAGTAATATCTGTTACCCTGATAATTTCCATAACTTAGCTGATCATATCAGCTATAGTAATAAAGTGGTTTTAGATATTTTATTTCTCGATACCAAACTTTCTTTCGTTGCTTTCAATGCACATTTGGAAAAGCCAAATTGATTTCCAGCTATAAAAACAATTTTATACAATCGTTATTTGATAAGAAAAAGAGAATCCGGTTATCCACGACATTCGAGAAAAGGGCTAAACAAAAGGTCTCAAAATTCTTTTTTCAAACACATTTTTTTTTACTTATAAAATCTTTAATATTGGAAACACTACGTGTGAAATTGCGTTTTCTACTATTATCATTATCTGATACTCTCTTTCCAATATAAATGATAATTTGAGCTCAAATTGGGAAGTTTAGAGCCGAAAGAGATGGTTGCCAAATGTCGCCTTAACTTGCCAAATATCAGCATGATATTACTAGTATTAGTTTGAGAACAAAAACTGTTTGAAATTTGATACTAGTCTTCTCAACAAGGCATGACTGAAGTCATGAGGTTTGGGGTTGTACCAATATGTGTTAATAGCTAAACTCCCCGTTGTCAAAGGGCAGTCTTAATTGGTTTTATAACCGCTATAAAGGAGGCAAAGTTCGGATTGATTGTTTTGGAAATGTTAAACGCCTTGTCAAGGGATGCATCGAGAAGGGTTGAGTCCCAAATCCGCTCGTTAGTTGACAGGCAGTTGTAGATAAAGGTGCTAAATGTTTGATAAAAAGAATGAATTTGAGAAAAGAGTGTGTTGCAGTCTAAAAGGAATTTGACTGATTTGAAAATACGCAAAGAAAACAACATTTTGCTGCTACGTAAAAATATTTGACGATAAATGGATACACCACGATAAAGCAATAAACCAAACACTAACCTGATTTCGATAATGAGCAGAAATTAACTAACCGTTAATACATACACAAGGCTAATATTCAAATATATAAGTAACTGAAGAGAAGTTAATTGGAAAAGGTTTAATGAGATTACTAAAGAAAATGAAAGGTATTAATTAAGAAGGCAACGCAACTCCTCTTCATCGTCTTACGTAAGTAGACTCTCGTAAACGAGAGTGTAATACCGATACGATCTCTTTGCTTTCTAACTTTTAAACATTTTGTCTGAAAGGAGGTCCCTTACTCCTCGAATAGAGAGTTATGTTTTTTATTCCATCTTGTAGATGGTAGATCACTTGACCTGTATCCATCTCTCTTTTAAACGAATGGGTTTGGTAAAAAAAAAATTGCTGAGTTTTCGATCTTATTCGATCATCTACGGAGCGTTTTGATATATTCTTTCCTCCTTTACCAATGATATGTGGAGTCGGAATCAGAGCGAATGAAAGAAGATAAGATTTATTAAGAAAGAGTTATAATGAGTATTTTTACAAACATATGAGTAAAAGTAATTAGGTTAATTGTGGTGAAGAACCCAAACACAAAAGGACAGTAGAGAAGGGAAAGTTATATCGAAAAGTAAGAAGAACGAAGCTCTATGATCGGTGGAGGACACTCATAATTTTTACAATTTACAGAATTAATTTATATAGATACATGTTTAGAGTTTATTATATTTTTTTTATTTCCACATTCTTTAAGTTAACAGAATGATTATATTCTTTTTCTATTCTATATATCACATTTTGAATTTCCAGATTAATTACTGTATTTTACACGTTATCATCCTGACTTTGTTTTTATTCGTAATTACTTTCTTCCTTTTTCTTTTATTTAACAATATTATATTCTTCTATCAAATTAATTTTACTTATCCTGGTTTGTTCAGTATTTAACATTTAACTTGATTAGTAATTTTGGTTTTGTGCTTAGTCACTTTATTTATCACTTGTTAATTAATTATTCCCTAGTTATTTGTTTATTCACTTATTAATCTGGTTATGTTCTTAGTCACTTTATTTATCTTCAATTCACTTATCACTTTTAACTTTTAACATTTTCTTTCACTTCTATTAGTTTTTTGGGGGAGGTAGTTTACTTTGTAGTTTAATTGCCCCACTGACATTTTTCTTTGTCCGTTTCGAACCTTTTTAGAAGAGTTCTTACTCACCTCAGGGAAGCACTGGCTGGGATGTAAAGCGTGTTGTCCGCCAGTGTTTTATCGATCTCATTTACTGAGTTTGGTCCATCGAAGATCCACTTAAACTTCCCATCACTGATTCCTTGGCGCAGTATCGTCTGGTCTCCCAATGGAGGAATGCGCGTCCCGAGGAGCTGGAAGTTCAGGACCCTGACGTCGTAGAAGCATCCTCTCTCCAGGATGTACTTCCCCTCCGTGAATGGTATCACCTGTAACTTTGGGCGTTCCTTATCCGCTGTTTCCTCTTTTCTTCAATCTTCTTTTGTCTATGTCTAGCCTTTTTGTTTGGATTTTTGTATTCCATTATTTCTTCTTTCTCGGACTCTTCCTCAGTAGTAGTGGTTTCTTCCTCTGTTTCGATTGTTTTCTTTTTTTCTTTTTTCCTTCGCTTTTCGGGATTCTTATTTGGAGATAAATTCGATTGTTGTTCATCCTTTGGTGCTTCCTCTTGATTTTCTGTAATTTTTTGAGCCTTATTTTCCTCTGGGTCATCGGTGAATTGTATTTATAATATTTCTTAAGACGCGAGGTTCGGTGGAAACCATATTTCTTTCTTACCCCGTTCATCTGCTGAAAATGGTTTAACCCCTCCTCAAAAGTTCCGGGGTTAGCCAGGTTTGCTAGAAGTGCAAACATAATCATTGTCATTATTTCTGTCTCTTCCTTTGTCATTTGTAGAGGAGTTGTTGAGTTTCAAATTTTTTCGGCGTTGTCGCTGCTTTGAGGTATGTCCTTGACTTTGCCTTTTTTTATTTTTTTCAATTTCTCCTTTTTCTCCTGAATTGCTTTCTTCCTGACGAAGCATCTCATGTATTTTGGTTTTTCAGCTCTGCATTCCTTCCACTCGTGCCCGAGTCTGGAAAAGTTGGAGCAGGCGATACCTGTCAACGGGTAGTCTCTCGTGGTATGTTTTTTGACTGCGTAACACTTGAAGCAACAGTTGATCGCGATAAATTCTTTTCCCTCAATTTGATCAGGTAAAACCCTAAGGTAGAACCCGTTTAGTCCTTCGCTTATAGCTCTTGGACACATTTCAAGGTTGGCAAACACTTTTTTTACTATGTTCTGGGCATTGCCGAATTTCTAGACTCTTGTTATTTTTGTCCATTTATGATTGGCACTTAATTCCTCTGTTATTTCTTCAGTTGAATTGTCAGTAAAGAATGGGTCTAGTCCTCGCATGATTATATTTCGTGGAACCAATACCTTGTATGGTATTGTGTCTTACAGACCGATCCTGTTTAAGCTTTTCTTTTTTTCTTCGGAGACCAACTTTTGTACATCCACCGCGTACCCAGAGGGCGTTTCAATTAACCATAGTAGTGAAATGCTTAGAACTCCAAAAATCGACTGCATGGTAGTCACCCTCGTTGGTTTTGTCCCACCCCCTTAGCGCTCGAAGGGGGATCCTTTTGTTTTTCCTGTGGGGCCAATCCCATGGGCCCATTTGAGTATGGAGCTCCCCAACTTGCGGGATTCGCTTATTCTTCTTAGGTAACAAAACTTCGCTTAAAAATCGGTTAAAAAGGACTGGAGTAGGCTATGAGCGTACCTGCGACTTTAGCTCCATTTAACTTTTCCTCCTTTGCCTACGACCAGACATGATGAATTCTTCTACCTACTTTTCGTTGTATCCGTATCTTTGAAGCGATTATTTAAAAATGATAAAGCGAAAAGTAATCAAGGCGCAGTAAACAACATCAAACTATACTACAGAAATCAAATGTCCACGGCATATACAATAAATAAAAAAACATCAAAGAGATTATTATTTGTAACATCAAGGTTAAGAATCAAATGGATAAAATTCAACTGATTATTTATTATAAAACAACAAAAGCCAACACCCTCTTTAGGACAAACAACAGCTACCACAATTCTTCGAATTTCAAGTCAACCAACATAGTTTAAGAGTTCATCTGCCCCAATAAAGCCTGCAAGCTTTATAATAACCCAAAATATATTGACATGGCAACAACCACACTTTCGACAAGTTTAAGGATGTATCTGCAAAGCAGAGGAGTTAAAAATCATATGGAAAGCGCACATAACATCAATCTAACGAGAGATATTCTCGTTAACAACACCGTAATTAAAATAAAATATGGAAATAAATCTAGGTTGAACATCTTAGGAGCCATTTTAATGAACGAAGAAAAACGGCCATGAATAGTCAAGCGTTAAGCTGGAATCAAACATTAAAGTTGCTTTAAAATTCCACTCACCGGATTGGCTTGTTTGGTCTAACGTTATGATCAACCAGGCGGAATAAATACCACCTAAAAACATTTTCTTTCATTCACTTTGATTCCGACTCCACATTTATTTCGGGTTCCTTCTCGCGTCACGATTATGGGAGACAATCTTAAGATAAGCACAGATGGTCTGATAAAACCATTTAACCCAATTCCTTCCTTGCTTCTCACACTTTTTGTTCCAGGGTTAAGGCTACGTGGTTCCTCTATTAGACTCTATCCCTCCACAATATATAACAAATAATTATTTTTCTCTTCTTTTCGTCCTTTGGCCAGTCCTTAGATTATTTAATCTACTTGGTATTTATGAGTTTATTTTCTGTATTCATCTGTCTATTTTTTTCACTTCGACTTCTACGTTTAATCATTAATACATTTTATTAGCAGTTAAATTTCTTGTTTAAGGCGTTGCTTTTCCTCACTCTGCCGCATAATATATTACAGTTTTCTGTTGTTTCCCGTTATTCTTTGATACTAAATTTGGAATAGAGTTCGAAAGTACTGGAAATTTTCGTTTCATTTTCCTTGTGGGATTTGATCACTCAATTTTATATGCTCATTTATAACTATTATTATTATAGAAACCACTTAATCTCCCACAAAACACTCAAAGGGTTCGAAGCCCTTACGTATACGTGTCCGGGCTCGTTCCTGCATACCATTAGGTGCGGTCCCTAAACCCCCTACCAGTAGGTAACTTCTTACTAATCTTCACTATCCTACTAGTAGTGCTCGTATTTCGAGTCTCTTAATACAAACTCCGAATCATTTGAGATTTCTGCGCCTCTCTTTGTTTCATTTTGGGTGTTTTAACCTGCAACTTAATTAATTTAGGCTGTATTAATCAATACTTGAATAACCCCAACCTAACCTGACCCTTACTTCAACTAAATAACATGTAAGATACAAACACTTCTTAAGTCACAATAAGTGAGGAGGCATGAGTCAAATGAACCCGAAAATAATTCATCCTGTTTTCTCCTCTTCTTGGGATGTGCTATTCACTCTTTGCAATCCCTAATTGCTTCCGTTCTATTTATCACAGCCCTTTTTACACCTGTCTGTCGTCATTCTCATTCTCTGTGAAAATGCCATTTTCCTTTTCCGTTCGATTCATCATTGACAAGTTTTGCAAGACGGGGTTTAAAGCCAACATGAAATATACATAAATATATACACATACCCTCTTGCATACATACACTTTTGCATACAAACATACATCTTTGGAAACACAATATTGCTCCTTTGGGGGTCATTTAAAGCGTAGTCTTAGAAGAATTGTAGTAATCTTCGCATCTTCAGCGCTGCCATAAAGGATGGAAAAATCATTTAATGTCATTACAAATGAACAAAACCAAGCATTATCAATCTTGACATAATCCTCTTTTCGTAGTCTTAAAATTAACGGCTTAGATCCTTAATTAATCTAAAATAATTGTCAATAATCCTGAATTTCCTGTCGGGTAATCTTGAGGGAAATTCTGCCATAATCTTTAATTATGTCAATTCTATCGTTGATTTAGGCTTATGTAAGGGATTGGGGCATACGAGCAGTGCCCAGGGGAAGCTGTGTCCAAATTGGGCGCTATAAAGGAATGAGAATAGTAATTACCAGCCGCAGCATTGTCATTATCACCATCATTGTTATCATCACAGGTGATTATTTCATTCAACATAACTTTCGTTGATTAAGGTCTTTTGATCGAGTTTACCCCGTTACTAAGAATGCCACTGAGTCAATTTCATCCACACCCCATCTACGACAGGGGTCGGCAAGTTACGGCCCGTCAGCCAAAATTGTTCGGCCCGCAGTCCCCAAACGAAATATAGTATCTACCCGGCTCGTCGTGTCTAGAATTAAAAACCTAAACTTTAGATTTTTATTTCTAGACTTTTAGATTCTAAAAGTAACTTGTAAAGTCATAGAATGTTGCAAAGTATTCTATAATATTCTAGAACAAGCAGTTAGCAAAAATTTACGCGAGAGAATTCTGGAATATTCTGGAATAGTTCTGCGTGTGC
This sequence comes from Ceratothoa steindachneri, assembly GCA_963969495.1. Taxonomy (NCBI): domain Eukaryota; kingdom Metazoa; phylum Arthropoda; class Malacostraca; order Isopoda; family Cymothoidae; genus Ceratothoa; species Ceratothoa steindachneri. The sequence continues at coordinate 45,230 of CAXAKS010000455.1, forward strand.
ATAAATTTTGCTGGGTTCGTTAAGATTAAGGTAATCAATTTCAGAAATCCATGCAGTTAGATGTGTCCTGACATAACAAGTGAGTTATTATATTCTACGAATTTACATAGTTAACTTTAAAGTGACTTAAACGAAGCTAAGTATGTCTCAAACGTAATCATCATCATCACTAACTCTATAATTTAAGAAGGGGATTTTTTTTTGAGTATTTGAATAATAATTTCATCTAATGACCGTTTTTATCAAAGTTATTTCTAATATTCTTTTATAATATTAAAAAACAAAATGGTAAAGTTCAGAAATAAATATAAGTATCGAATTTTTGTGAATTTTTTAAAACTCAAAGAATTACAAATGGTGAAGTTCAGAAAATTTATTTTTATATATCTTCTTCTTATATAACTCTATATTTTAGCAACGTGATATTTTGAAAGGAGGAAATTTAGTTTAGAGTTCCTTTTAAAAATTATTATAATTGGCGAAGTTCAGAAACTTTATAAAAATTTAAACATGGCTGCTTTTTTTTTAGATTTTAAACTTTAATCTTAGTGGCAAAGCCCTTTCCTGGTGTTAAGAAATTATAAAATAAATTTTTATTCAAGTTAATTAATGGTTTGAAATGATCTAATTAAATTATAAAACATAAGTCTATTTCTTTAGTAGAATTACTTACCAAATAGTTCCCATGTAATTTCTCAAAAGCCATTGGAAAAAATCAAAGATTTTATAGGTAACTATGATATGTATGCATTTTATAATTTAAATAACGTTCATTCCGTAAAAATGAGGCACTTTGGTTCTAAAATATATTGATTTTTGTGGCATAGTGGTAAATAATGATTGTACATCGACTACGGGCCCATACATAACCTTCCTATACAAAAATTGAATCCATTATTCTTTTTTGAAATTTGACATATCAATTAAGAAGGTGTTCATGATTTTTGTTGATTATTTGGTGACATTGGAACTAACTGGCAATTTATTTTTTGAGGAAACTCTCAAATACTGAGTTTCGAGTTTGTCAAGACACATGGACAGAAAAGTACTTTTTTATTCAACGCTACGGTAATTCCATTTGCCTTATTTGCCATGGAAGTGTTACCCTAAATAAGGAGTTTAACATCAAAAGGCAGTATGAGACGAAACACCCCAAATTCAGTGAAGTTTAGAAAAACAAGGTTCGATATTCCCCCCCAAAAAACATGGAATTAGAAAACCGTACGTGTGCAAGCAGAAAACATTTTCTGCTATGGTTGACAGCAAAAAAGATGAAACATTTCACTGATGGGAAATTCCTGGAAAAATGCTACTTGCTGTAGTAGGTATTTTATGTCTTGAGACAAAAACTTTATTTTCGACTGTCTATCTTTCTGCAAGAACAATTGTTCGCTATTCCGTTTGATGTGAAAGTGGACAACGTAGGAGAAGAATTTCGAATGAAACTCAATGACATGAAATAAAATGAAGTATTAAAATCAAAATTTCACGCAAAGAATGTATCTCCTTTGGATTTTTATAAGAACTATCTTTTTGAACCCAGGCTGTATACCAACTTAGCTGGTCATGCGGTGAAAATGACATAGGTGTTTGGTCGCACACATGCGTGTGAGCCATTATTTTCCAAAGTAAACTACACCAAAGGTAAGCTATGGACACGAATCACGGATCACCACTTAGAAAATGTACTGTTTCTGGCTTCAAACTCCTTATCAAGTGATGTTGAAAAATCTTTCGAGCCCAAAACAACATCAAGCATCACACTAATTGTGTTCCTTATAAATATCAATAGTTCAAGGAACAATTCATAATATATACGAACTTAAATAAACAATCTATTATAATTGATAGTTTCTTGTTTTACTATTATTTCCTTCATTTATTTTTTATTAGGTACAGAATATAACATCTATAATGATAATAGTTTAAATTTTATAATGTAAATTATGAATGTGGTCCTCCATTACTTCATAGATTTTGCTTCTGGCCCGTAAGCTGAAAAAGGTTGCCGACCCCTGATCTATAAGGACATCTTTTCAGTCTTTCTAGGTATAAAGGTGTACATTTTAGAACTTCGTCCAAGTTCTGTCCTTTCTTCTAACACTGGATCTTGTCCATTTCCACTTCAAAACTTTTATTCTTTTCACCCTTGTTTGTGTCCTTATCCATGTATTTATTTTCTACTTCCTGCGGGTCATTCCTGCAGATGTCTTCGAGGTGTTCTCAGTTTCTGCGGTCTTTGTAAGTTCAGGGTCCGAGTTTCAATTCCGTGAGTCATCTGCTCATGGTGTGTTCGAACCCGGACATTTAAGTTAATAATCTCTTGAACCGGATTCCAGAATGCCTCTAGCCTTGAATAATAAAACAATAATAATAATAATAATAAAATAATAACAGAATTTTGTAGTGTTCTTCAAGTCCGTGGTCCTTCAAAGAGCGCCTGAAGTCGGAGCAATCATACGAGTCTTCATTTACCCCTTTTGTTTCTTTATATTTTTCGCACTGTCTCTTCTTCCGTATTCTTTCACACACCTGCGCAAAGCCATCTAACTGGGGAGGGGGAGGCTTTAAACCTGTAAGAAAATGTATAAGAGGAACCAAGACGTTTCAGAATTTCAAGAGGGGAGTTCGTAAAACAAACACTGGTGGACTCTGGGTAATTTTAAACCGAGGTCAATTCGAACACCCTCTCTTTTAGGGCTCCAAGTACTCCCTTGTTTTGTTTACTTGAACTAACCATCGACAAATTCGCTTTGCTTAACGTCACCATATCACTTCCTTCTAATCTCTGCCCACAAAAGTTTTCGCTTACTGAATTAAAATGATTAGTGAGTAGTGGGGATTGGACCTCTTGTACTTGTACTCATTTGTTCCCTTTTTGCTCCTTGCAGATTTTGCACAGCGAAAATACGGACGACTGGACCTTGCGAATTGAGTACAGTCAGTGGCGGGATTCGGGCGTCTACAAGTGCCAGGTGAATTCGGACCCCAAAATTGTTCGCAACATTTACCTCAGCGTCACAGGTAAAGAAGTGGGACATTTCCAGTGAAACACTTCAGACACAATATCCTTACGCTTCCCCCTCTATGAAATATACCCCTTTCCTCTTCGTTCTATTGAAATATACCTTATCTAGCCTTACAAATAACATGGTCTTTCACAAGTACAATTATTTAAATTTGCATTCCCTCCCCCTTGTATTGGAAGTCCATCCCCTCGGTAGAGTCCTGAAATGGCTCTTTTTAATAGCGCGCATCTGGCGACTGCTTACGAGGGTGATCAAATGGCATTCCTTGCTTCTGTTGTCCTCGGCTCGAGTCGCTTTCCTTGGCCGCGATGAACGTCGCAGACAGGGGTGGGTTCTCGGAGAATTCGCATTCAGTGTATCTTTAGCTTTTGTTTTAGTTGTTTTTGTACTATTTTTTGTCGCTCTTTTCAAATGTGTAACTTTATGAATATTAAAGTGAATATTCGTAGGGCTTCATTTTTTTTTCAAGCCATATTACATGGGGTAAGATTTTTCACCTCTACTCGTTTCATCGGATCCGTAGAATACCTTAACTGCTATTCTTACGCCATTAGAAGACGAGATACGAGGGGCACAGTTATATCCTAAAATAAATAAGTTACGCTTTCGTTGAAATCCGCTCTTTCTCCCTCTCTCTCTAATTATATATATATATATATATATATATATATATATATATATATATATATATATATACTTACTTGCCCCCCCCTCCTCCTACCTAACTTCTGTGAGGTGAACAGCTCCTAAGACGACCACGACAATCTCTAGGTGTACCCCACTCATATGGATACGTGGGCATTAAAGTCTTCCGCAACGAAGGAGCCATTTTATTTTTTTGTAACGCTATTGAACCCAGGATCTTAGTATGGTGAATAAGATGTAGTGGGGCTGGCTGGGGGGGAGGTATAAAGAGAGATTGGTGAGAGTATAATCTGGGTTTCACTAAATTCTAGGTGTCCACTCGAGCTGGATGGGGGTTCATCTAGCGATAATGATAAAAAAGGCAAATCATATAAAAACTGTATTATTTAATCATACAGTGAAATCACAAAAATTGTCCGTTTTTTATTGCTTCTCATTGAGTAATTATTACAGCTTCACAAATGTAATAAAAGCTTGCAAAAGAGAACGTTTTAAAGTCTAGTTATAGTCTACATATATTCAAAGTGAAATCCTTGTCCATTCTTACATTTCACATAACTGAAAAGGAAGATGTTTTTTACTTTTTTCAAAACACTGAATTAAATGGACTGTATATTCTCTACCACCACTCGCATTAATTCTTCGATAGAGGTGGGCTCTTGTCTGAATAATTTGTCCTTAACGAATCACCAGAGAAAAAAGTCCATATGGGATAGATCCAGAGATCTTGTGGGTCAGGAAAACTGTGAGCGATGAGAAATGAATCTTTGCTCAAAAATCTTGTTAAACATACCCGGGATTGTTTAAATGAGTAGACTGTTGTTCCGTTTTGCTGAAACCATTTATTACTAGTTTTTATTTGGTCAAAAAGTGTTCAGCATTTCTATATATCACGGAAGTTACTAAAAACGGTCTACTTGTCTCAAGGTCCTCCGCAAAAATAAGCATCATAAACCTTGCCGATACTAGACAGTAACTTTAGGCGAATGCAGAGGTTTCTCCACAGGTTTATTCGGCTTGTTTTGTGAGCAACACTGGTAATTCTGTATATTGGTGTCACATGGGATAGATTGATGTGGAGTTCTCGCAGAATATTATGTCACTTAATTGTATCTCTTTTTAATTACTTATTCATATTGCTAAAACATCAAACGAAACTTGTATGTAGGGAAATCGATATCCCACCCTAATAACAGAGGCCCTGTTCGGTTACCACAACGTCCTGGCACTTAGCAGCATAACCCGATTACTTACCCCCCTCCTCTCTTTCCTCGACCTGCGGACCAGCAGAAGACCTCCTCCAACCGCGAGATGCAAGAATTATGAGATTTCTGAGCCGGCGAGCATAACATTGGTTAAACCGGCACTATTTCCCCCAAGAGTTGGGATCTAATTTCGCGTCATAGACGAAATTAGAGGAGTGGCGACAAAAAGCCAGAAGATGCCTTTAGGGATAAGTGAGCGACGCTCGGAAAAGAGCCGTTAGAGGATAGAGGCTTAATTCCTAAGACCTCCCCCCCCCCGAGTTAGTGATCGACACGACGAAGTTCGGTGAGGGTGCCCGGCAATCAAAGAAAGCAACAGAGAAGAAGCTCAGTCTGAGCCAGTTCCTGGTGGTCACACCGATAATTAGAATCTTGTATCGAAGAAGATCGAGTTAGTGATCGACACGACAAAGTCCGGCGAGGGTGCCCGACAATCAAAGAAAGGAACAGAGAAGAAGCTCACTCTCAGCCAGTTTCTGGTGGTCACACCGAAAATGAGCATCTTGTATCCAAAAAGATCGAGTTAGAGATCGACACAACGAAGTCCGGTGGCAGTGCCCGGCAATCAAAAAAAGGAACACAGAAGAAGCTCAGGCTGAGCCAGTTCCTGTTGGTCACACCGAAAATTAGTTTTGTTTGTATTGAGAATCGCTCTCGTACATCTCTCATCAGAGAAACCCCCTATCCGGGTTTGCAACAAAAAACATTGATAGTCCTCGACATTGAGGAATACCCAAAGTGAACTCCCTCAAATCCTCCCATTCGTCACAGGATTCACTGTTTGCTCATTGCTCGCCAGTGTGAACCATTCCAAGATTAACCCGAAGGTTGAAAAAAGCATACCTTCACGGTCCCGTTGTTTAAATCATCTGACTAAGACAACGTGCTTAACGCCATCCGTCGCCCTGGCCGAAATCACCTGTTGCTTCAAGCCCATCTCCGCACCAGTCAAACAGCTGGGTGACCGTGAACACGCCCACGCGCCTAACCGCCAAAACATTTTTTTGTGTACATAAAAATTCAAGGCCAAGGTCATTCTCCAGCCGGATTCACGAGTGGTTGTATTAAAGGTAAAGAAATTCCATTATTTTTGAGCATCAATTAGCGACCAATATTAAAGTGAGCTTTGGGTCGACCATTATTTTATATTCATTTGGTTTAAATTAGTAAGTCTCACATAAACTCGTTTAATTCATATCTCTATAGTTTGTTTTTTAGATATCAATTTTTATGTTGTAATTAAAGTTATATTGTTTTTTAGAAGTATTTAATTCAATCCTCGAAATGTTGCATTTGGCACAAGAAATCCTCAAAGATTAAATAACGTAAAAATAATATAGCACTCTTAGAGAAAACGTAATCAAGGAGTTATTCAAGTGCATAACAAACCTACGTACGTATACACCAACTCGGCCCTTACAATACTACAACATAGATATTTGGTGTCAGGTTTTATGGGTATTGGAAGAACTCAGTATAGTTGTTTTTCTTGCTTCCCTTCAGTAATAGTAAATTTGTGCATAGCGTTCAAGGAAAAGTTAAACATAAAAAGGTCTGTCTATAAATTTGTGGTTAATTTTCGGTGAATAGCCCGTTAATGTTATTAATTAATTTTTTGGAGTGGTATTCCAATTAGCAGAAAGTGTTGAGATAAGGGTGAGGTAGGCAGCGCGCTACTTGTTTAGTGGTTGTACAGGTATCTGAGCGTACAGCGGTGAGAGTTTGACAGACATACAAAATATGACATCGGTCGAAAAGTTCAGCAGTGAGAGTTAGACGGAAATAGACAGTATGTCATCGTTCTAAAAATTCCACCAACGGGGCCCAACTCTCTCTTCCTGAAAGAAAAGAGAATAGAAAGCGAAGAAAGAAGAATAGAGTTGAAAAGAGAAACGAATAAAGAAGAATAGAGTGGAAAATAGAAGACGAAGAAATTAGAATACAGATGAAAGGAAGAGTAGAAGATACAGGAATACATTGGAAAATAGAAGTAGAAGAAAGAAGAGTACCGAGGGGAAGTAAAACAAAAGAAAGAATAATACAGTTGAAAAGAAAAGCAGAAGAAATAAGAATGAAGATCGAAAGAGAAACCAAAGAAATTAGAATACAGAGGGAAAGAGAACTAGCGCAAGCGGAAAGAGAAGCCGAGGAAAGAAGAATAAAGAGGGAAAGAGAAGCAGAAGAAAGAAAAATAAAGGTGAAATGAGAAGTAGAAGAAATAATAATACAGATGGAAAGAGAACTAGCAAAGATGAAAAGAGAAGAGAGGGAAGAAAAAGAAAGAATGCTCGGGCATTCAGGTGGACATCGAGCAAGGATCAGGTGGAAGTCACGGTCGGTGTATCCCGGCCTGGACCTAGGATAGTACTTACGATGAAAACCCAGCTAAATGGGGTGACGATGGATGAATAAGGAAGTATGGAAGCGGTAGACCCATATAAACACCGTCAGATAGTAAAGTCGGATAACGAGTATCCCCTACACTCAGGAGCCTTCCCCCAGAAGGAAACGTCCACGGAGTTACATTTCAAACCCCAGTTTGCCGTGAGAGTCACGCCCATTAACGATCTCCCAGGTTAGCTTGATAAAGGATGCCGATGAGATTCCTTTTCCCCTCACTTATGCAACCATAAAACAGGCCGCCTTAGCCATAAGGTGTAGATTAAAGTTAGTCAGTTGCCATAAAAATGTAAGACAAGTACGGTGGAATTCTATTACCAGTTTTTGACATACTTGTGTAGACACAATAACCAGAACGACCGACTCTTGCGCTGTAAAGTATTGGTCATCGAGCACCACTTGAATATTAATTATATCAAAGGTGCCGATAAGGTAAAGCCTCTGTATAACCTGAGCCGAAACCCCCATCGAGGGTTGTTTCATCGCTCGTTAATCTTAAAACCATTCTTTTTTAGTTCGTGTTGTGTTTATATATTTAAGGTCTTAAGGTTTAGAAGTGTAAGGAAGTAGCTGGCTACATACCACTTAAGAGCCAGGATCCATTTTTTCGTTGTGTAATCGATGATTTGTTTTTTTTTGTTTTTTTACTGTTAAATTGGGCGTTGTGAGACGTATCCAGTAGGCTCGCGATGCCTATGTCAATCACCTGCCTTTGTGCGCGCGCGCGTGTGCGCCCGAGATAAAAAAAACTTAAGTTAACAGGATGGTTGACCCAGCTAGTGGTAAGAATCAGTATTATGTTCTAAGACATGTAAGTTTGCTTTTGGCGATTATGTTTGTTTGTTTATTTGTTTTTCACTGGAGTCCCTCACCCATTAACCTCCTCGAAGGAAGGAATGTCGGGAAATCGATATCCCACCCTAATAACAGAGGCCCTGTTGGTCACCACAACGTCCTGGCGCTTGGCAGCGTAACCCGATTACTTAACACTTCTCCCTTCGAAACGCGGACCACCAGAAGGCCTCCTCCAACCACGAGATGCACGAATCATCAGATATCTGGGCCAGCGAGCATAACATTGGTTAAACCGGCACTATTTCCCCCAAGAGTTGGGATCTAATTTTGCGTCATAGACGAAATTAGAGGAGCGGTGACCAAAAGCCAGAAGATGCCTTTAAGGCGAAGTGAGCGACGCTCGGAGAAGAGCCGTTAGAGGGGAGAGGCTTAATTCGTAAGAGCTCTTCTCCCCTCTCCTTTCCCTACCATCAGTGGGTTGGTGAATTATATAGGCGGATAACTGAAGAAAAAAAAGAGGAAGATCGAGTTAGTCATCGACACGATGAATTCCGGCGAGGGTGCCTGTCAATTAAAGAAAGCAACAGAGAAGAAGCTCACTCTGAGCCAGTTCCTAGTGGTCACACCGAAAATTAGCATCTTGTATCGAAGAAGGTCGAGTTAGTGATCGACACGACGAGGTCTGGTGAGGGTGCCCGGCAATCAAAGAAAGGAACATAGAACAAGCTCACTCTTAGCCAGTTCCTGGTGGTCACACCGAAAATTAGCATCTTGTATCCAAAAGGATCTAGTTAGAGATCGACAAAACGAAGTCCGGCGGTACTGCCTGGCAATCAAAGAAAGGAACACAGAAGAAGCTCAGGCTGAGCCAGGTCTTGGTGGTCACACCGAAAATTAGTTTTGTTTGTATTGAGAATTACTCTCGTACATCTCTCGTCAGAGAAACCCCATATCCGGGTTTGCAACAAAAAACAGAGATAGTCCTCGCCATTGAGGAATACCCAAGGTGAACTCCCTCAAATCCTCCCATTCGTCACAGGATTCACTGTTTGTTCATCGCTCGTCAGTGCGAACTATTCCAAGATTAACTCGGAGGTTGGAAAAAGCATACCTTCACGGTCCCGTTGTTTAAATCATCTGACTAAGACAACGTGCTTAATGACATCCGTCGCCCTGACCGCAATCACCTGTTGCTTCAAGCCCGTCTCCGCACCAGTCAAACAGCTGGGTTTCTGTGAACACGCCCACGCGCCTAACGGCAAAAACATTTTTTTCGTGTACATAAAAATTCAAGGCCAAGGTCATTCTCCAGCCGGATTCACGAGTGGTTGTTTTAAAGATAAAGAAATTCCATTATTTTTGAGTATCAATTAGCGTCCAATATCCAAGTGAGCTTTGGGTAAACCACTACTTTATATTCATTTGGTTTGAATTAGTAAGTCTCACATAAACTCGTTTAATTCATATCTGTATAGTTTGTTTTTTAGATTTAACTTTTTTTATGTTGTAATTAAAGATATATTGTTTTTAAGAAGTATTTAATTCAATCCTCGAAACGCTGCACTTGGCACTAGAAATCTTCAAAGATTAAATAACGTAAAAATCATATAGCACTATTATAAAAAACGTAATCAAGGAGTTATTCAAGTACGTAACAAACCTACGTACATATACACCAACTCACCTCTTACAATACCACGACATTGTAATATTGTTCGCTAAGCTGTGGCAAATACAAAAGTTTGAATGTTCTCCCGTTTGATTCCTGTCATAGCTGATAGTCTTCTCCCAGATTTTTTGTTGTCCGGTTCAAGCTTATTTGTGAATGAATCAATGGTTTCAGCGATACATACACCTTTTCTGCGCCGAGTCTTAGCTTTATGCATGCACTTGATTGAGCCGTGATGTTTCCATTTTGTGGTTCTGGTCCTTTGCTAACCGTATTGCTGTATCAAAGACCTTTGGGTGGCAACTAACGAACCATGTTTGATTATCTCTTTCGCGATGAAAACACGTTGCATACCCCTCAAATAATCCAGGATTGTGGTAGATAAATCCGTCTTTTTTTGTGATTACAGATTTTATATCGAGGATTTTGAAAAGATTACATATATCTTTAAAATGTTCTCTTTTAAATGTTTTTATTATAATTGTGAAGTAGTAATAATGACTGAGAAATAAGCTATTAAAAACAGGGCCAATTTTTGTCGTCACACCTTATTTCTCATTAAATTAATTAATATTCGCGAATTTATTATACACCTACGTCATATACTTGAAATTTCTTGGGTATTGAAATAATGTCTTCAGCCATTTCATCTTTTAAAGCTCTTATATTAAAAGCCATTATATTTCAATTTTGTCTTCGGTTTTGTTGATGCAAAATGTGTTTAATTTAACTTAATTGTTTCCTTTATAATAAACTTGCTAAACAAAGCTGTTTGGTTAATCCAGTTATCATATAAAATATATAGTTTTTCTCTTATTTTCTTGAAGTTTATGAAAAAGAAAGACTTAATTAGGGTATGATGATTTTTATCTAGGTGTTGTCTGAATTATTCCAAGGACTCTTTAAAGGTAAAAACGGCTGAAAAATTAGTGTAAATGTTCAGATGATTGGTATCTTTGTCTCTCTGATGTGTGATTAGGCCTCCGCTGCGGTTGTTTCTTCGTTTGATCCACCCGGATGTGCGTGTACCGTGTTGCTTCTGTGCTACGGCGTGAGTTTTGAATTCTGGAGGGAGAGTGAATGTTTGTGGTGGTTGATGAGCTGTTCCTTGGGTTGCATTTGTTTGTTGCGTGCACCTTTAATGTTCATTGTATGTTGTTGAGTATGAGTGGTGGTGGTGGTGTGGTTTGGAGCGTGTGGGTTTGCAGGGGATTGTGGAAATATGTAGGGGTTTAGAGGGGACTGTGGGACTCTGAACTTCAAGGGGAGGTGAAAAAGAGGGGTGATGGTACATTGCTTGGTGGTGGTGGAAGTTAGTTTAACATGGCAGTGTTGAAAGACACTGGTGGACTCAGGACTCTGATTTTGTTCGTGTCCCAGGATTTAAGTGTGTGTTGCAGAAGCCCATGATGACCGGCAGCTCTCGGGCCGCGCCCTATTTTTTAAAATGTCCTTCTCTAGTCTACATTTTAATCTCCTTGTATTATTTTTTAAAAGCTTTCACCTATTTCTAGTATTGAAATTTCTTTTCCCTAGTTTTACTTTTGAAATTTCCCATAGTCTTAGTAATAAAATGTCCTTCCCTTACTCCTCCTATTGACTTGTCTGTCCCCAAAGCCTACTAAAAATGCTTTTCCCCCCTCTGAAGTAGTGAGATATTATTTCCTTAATAATAGCATTAAAATGTCTATCCCTAGGACTGAATTAAAAAAATCTTCCCGTAGTCCTACCTCTATGCTGTGCTTCGTTCAGTCCAAGTATAGAAATGTCCTCTCTCTAGTCCGTGTTTGAAAGCTTCGTCGCTTTAAAGTATGAAGGGGACACATTTGGATGAAGAAGATTTCTCAAAAGTTTAGGAATTTGAAAGCAAACAAGTAACAATTAGTCCCCCGAAGATCAAACATTTCGATTGATTTCTAGTCTTTGAAAATGATCTTGAAGGTGGTTCTTCGACCAATGCACGGAGCTTCTATCAATTACTATGCGATGAAGACCATTTGAATGCTTTTAAATGTTATGCGTTTGAAAAATTTAATATAACTGGGGTCTATGATAGGAATTTTCTTGTTACACTGCGTTTGAACGCTTGAAAAATAAATGAGACATCTAAAATATAAATAAATTAAAAAGAAGATCCTTATCTTAAGGTTAAATAAAGGGACGATTAAAGCTGAATAGTACTGATTAACAGCATTCATTTTAGTGAACTAGTGAAATAGAAGTACTAGATATTTTTCATGTTAACCTAAAGTGAAGAATATCTATCGCTAAGAAGAACCAGTAACTAGACAAAATTTTGTGCTTGTGATGAAAAGGAAACAAAATATAACGGTGCAGGTTGTGTTAAGGAAAATGAATAGTTGGGAAAAATTATTTATTTATATCTGAATATTTATTTATTTAGTCTTTAGTTAGTATTTGTTTACCTAATTAGTCTTACTCATTAATTATATATTTATTTAGTTGCTTATTTTTAATTAAGGATGTTTGATTTAGTTAGTTATTTGTGACATAGTGAGGTAATTTTAAGTCAACAATAAACAAGGAATCTCCTTTGATAGTAGGTGAAAAGATTTATAAGGTAAGAGGTAAAGTTGGAGGAAGTGAAAATATCGGTAATGTTTAAATCCTGAGTATTCAAAAGAGGATAGTACTCGGGGCGCAGTAGCACGGGGTACGGCACTTTTCTCAGCCCATTCTGATTTCTCAGGAAAGAGTTTCTCTTTTAAGGATTGGATGAAAAAAAGAAAAAATAACGAAAAAAAGAAACAAAAAACAAAGAACGAAAAAAAAAGAAAAGACAAAAATAATGTAAGTAATGTTTATGAAAATGATCCTGGTTAATGCGAAAGACAAAGAGCCAGTGATATTTTCTTACTTGGACTAGGGGAATAACAGGTCAGTTTTCTGACTAGAGAGAGAAAGGTGGTAAAATGAGTAGTACTAGTGAAATGACATTTCACCAGTTTGCTGATCAACTTACTAGGAATTGGGGAATAACATTTCATTACTTTTAATAAGGAAAGGAATGATAAATAGGATGCCATAACTAGTATGGTAAGGTCATTTCAACATCTTGCTATTCAACTTCGCTGGTCAACTTACTAGGACTAGCGAAAGAATAGGTCATTATTTTGCCTAGGGGAAGGCATAATAAATAATATGCCAAACTAAGAATCGGAAGAGGGAATTTCAACTTCTTCCTAGTCAACTTACTACGACTAGGAAAACAACAGTTTATTATTATGACTAGTAAAATGAAATGCCAAAATATTCAGGTCTTTAATTATATATATATACTTTTATTTATTAATTTCCTTTTGACCTTAAGTTTTTATTTGCATATTTTCCTCATCTACTTCTGAAGCTTTATCAAAGCATTGCAATAATTTAATCCTGTGATAATCCGCCTAAATTTGACTGAGGTACCCGAATGTCGTTTCTCTACCTGCAAATCGCGTTAATCTGTAAAGGGTCTTAGCAAGTCTTTAGTCACTCCTTTTTAATACTGAAAAGTCGTCTAGTTTGATAAAAACGCTACCCCTTTTTACTTTCCTTAATTATTTATTCTTTGTAACAGAATTTGATATATAGTTTTTTCCAGACACGCAAACAATTTTTTCCTCCTTCGATTTCTACTAAGTGTTTAATTTTTCCGTAAGAATAACTCAACAAACCGAAGCTCTCCCGCCTGCAAGGGACTTTTCCTCTTACCATACTTCGATGAAATCAGTAAAAGCTGAAGGGGGTACCTTATACTTACGGATTGAGAGCCTAATATTCTCCCCCTTCAATGAGAATTACAGGAACCGTGTTCTGACATAGATTTGCTGAGGAGACACTTCGGCGCACTTGTGACAGACTTTTCTATTGAAGGTGACGATGAAGATGCAGAGCCTTCAACTGCGGCTGACGCGTTTCGTCATGAGAACCTGTGATTCATACCTTCTGCAATCAAGCACCTCGCGTTCATTCCTGCTCTTCCGACACTACCAAAGCCGAGATTACCGATAATAATGACAAAAAAATTCAGCACTAAGATGAGTTCAAAGCTTGTCTTGTAGAGTACTCTAGTACTAGGAACTATATTCAAGGGGAATTCTTAGGCAGGAAACCAACGCAACGGGGGAGATATTGATATCTGAGAGGTAGAGTTGCTGATTCATTCGATCCAGTGAATAATTTTAACAATGGATCCACAAGAGAAGCAATATTACGCATGAAAGAACTAATAATGGTTTATCTACAAGATCCGAGGAACTTAAGGGAAGGTACCAATAATTTATGAAAGCGCTGAACGAAAAGAAGATCAATGTAGCTTTTACAGGCCTGCTTTCTCGAATAGGGGGGGGGAGCGATTTTTTTACCAAAGAGCTTCTTTAATTGAAAACTCTCAAAATTTCTTTACTAGGACGAAATCTATCTATCGGAAGAGGTCTATGAACGCATCAAACTCTTCTAAAGAGACGGGGGCCCCGGAAAATAACGTGTTGCATCACTAAGACGACTTAAATACTGAATAGAATTTCCGACAAGTGTGCAACAAAAACTGGAGGAGATATAAGAGGGGCGGTCAATAAGTTTTGCGAATCGGTAGAGCAAAACAGACGAAGGGGGATGGCTGTTTGTGAGGGTGTTAGGACAAGTTATGACAAGTCAGGACCTGCAGCCGCACGCTCCTGCCTCGTCTATTTAAGAAACAGTAGCTGATCGCAGATCGTCAGTCACAAATTATTCAACAATGGAGAAGGTTGAGCACCGCACAGTGATCAGACTTTTGACGAAGGAAGGCAAGAATGCAAAAGAGATCCATGAACGCATGGTTGCAGTGTACACCTACACCGCCCCTTCCTATGCAACCATGGTCCGCCATGGTCATGAGTCCTTTGAAGATGAACCCCGTATAGGACGCCCGTCAGACGTGACCAACGAGGACAATGTGGCCCGTGTGGAGAGGATGATCCTCGAAAATCGATGGATGAAGGTCGAAGAAATCGAGCGATAACTTGGAATATCACATGGAAGTGTTATCAACATCATCCACGACAATTTGGCCATGACCAAGGTCTCTGCCCGTTGGGTCCCTAGAAACGTCACGCCCCATGATCGACTTCAACGTCGTCAAAGTCCACAAGGCCAGAGTTGCACAAGCTGCCCTGCGCGAGTGCGGATTTCAGGAGCTCAACCATGCCCCCTACAGTCCAGATCTGGCCCCTAGCGACTACATTTTATTCCGTCAGCTCAAGGCTGCACTGAGTGGACGCCGGTTTGAGGACGATGAAGATGTCCAGCTTGCCGTCCAGGAGTGAATTGAACAGCAGTCGGGAGATTTCTGGTTGTCGGGAATTCGAAGCCTCAGGGACAAGTGGCGCAAGTGCATTGAAGTCGAGGGTAGTTATATTGAAAAATAATAAAACACTTTTCCTCATATCTCGTTTCCTTATATCCGAATTGCAAAACTTATTTACCGCCCCGCCCCCCATGTAGGACAAACTTGCTAGTAAAAATCTAATAATCTTGCAACAAATTTCTAAGAAATCTAAGAGGAAATTATTCATATTTTTACACAAACTTATGTAGCTTGAGGGAAAAATCGATGTAATAAAGTTTTAGTTGCGTCCGAAGATTTTTTATATTATGAGAGATAGGGAGACTTAGAACGTAAGTCATAAAGGAATTCCTATTGTATAATTTATATTACTAGGATATAAAAAGTATAAAGGTCCATGGAAATATGGGTTTTAGCTATCGAGTTTAAGAAATAGTAATAAGTTTATTGTGATTAATTGAATACAAAGGCAAAGAGAATAGTACGATATTATTCTTATAAAAATAATCTCGCCCTGTTTTAGACAAAAGGTATCGGTTAATTAATTATCCGAACGAGGATTTTCTAAATAGAATCCTAGCAATATTGTGAATAGACTTCTAGAATTTATAAGCAATAACTTCCTGTATCAAACAGTAGACGAACCAATAGGCGAACAGTATATACCAGATTTAATTTGGAATAAGGAAGAGAAGTTACCATTCTTCGTAAGATAATTCAATTCAATCTAAATATTACTAAAAATATTCCGATGCTTACATTGCTTTCGGGGGTCATAAACCTTAAATATATTTCTTACGCCAACTTAAAACTTTTAAGTTGAGATAAAATTTTAAAAGCTGAAAACGCCCAGCAAATGCACATATATTGATATTCCGCGTTCATATTTCATTATGAATAATAAAAAGAGAGAGAGAATGATGGAGAGAGAACTAAAACGAGAAATCGTTTGGAAATCTTGTCGTGGAAAGAGAAAAGAGTTAGAAAGAATCTTATCTGCAAGACAAGGAAAGGTTTTTTCCCCTCTGTCTCTATCTCTTTCGCTTTGTCGCCCGAGAATGCGAAGTGTGTCGGTGCAAGTCGTGTGTGAAAGCCGATGTTGGAGGGAAGGGGAGTCAGTTCCATGCAATTATATCTTTCATATTACTTTTACAAATAAAATATTAACACTGCCTATCGGAAAGGTCTCTTCCACAAACATTTTAAAGGTTCGGTGCATCAACTGAACCATGCAACATTTCAGATTTTATTGGAAACAACAGTTACATACAGAGTGAAATTGATTAAATCATTTAAGGAAGATTCAATGCTTTCATATTTCCAATAGCATTATGGAGAATAAAAAGACTACATATAAGCCATTTTTACCTATTACACTGTGAAATGGACGTTTTTGCTCAAATTCACTTATTCGGCAATATACGAAAAACATTTTTACAAAGCAACCATAAGGAAGGTTATACGAAATTTTATCGGTATTTAATAAAAGAGATATTTTAGTATTTTTATAAAAGAATAAAACATACCCATGACTACCTCAATTTCAACATACTCTCCCTCCCTCCCGTAACGATGGTTTTGTGACGCAGTTCTATCACTCTTCACTTCTTTTCAACTATGGTCGTCATTCGGAAAGGCATAATTGAAGGAGGCTTGGAAAGCAGGTTTGAGGATTAGCCCACTGTGAAACCTATTGTTAGAGGGAGCTAGGAAGGAATGGAGTTGCAACAATTGGGGAAAGGTCTGACCTTAATAATCTAAGGGTCCGGCCAGAACAACAGAAGGAGATGAAATCATCTTTGTGTATGGTGGTAACAATTTAGAGAACAAAACACGCGAGGGGGCGGGAGTTTCAATAAGTCCGCTATGAGTTATTACTTGACAAAGGTCCAAATGGTTCATCCATCCACTTTATCATAGCGAAATAAGGTTGCGGGGCACGGAATATGCGAGGTGGGTGCCCTCTAAAAGTATAACTTAAAAATCTGATAAGGATTAGTCATACAACACTATATTACTTGTCAAGAGAGGTCAAAGGAACTTTATGACCACTTCCCCTGCACGAACAAGAGTCCTACTTATGGGTGTCAAATATCACGCCTCTCCCCTCCCCCGAAAGCAAAAACTGTGCAAAGCTCTCTTCACAGATATCCAGGTAGCCCTGGTAAGATTAATATATCGACACAAGAATTCATCGCTTTATATGCAGGTAACGGCGGTCAACTGCGCTCTATTCCAGAACGATAAAAAAACTCTGAAGAAAATCGGGCTCGAGTCGAGGACCCTACGCAATTGGAAGCCAACTAATGTGTCACTCAAAGGAAGAGAGTTAAGGGTCGGTGCTCAAACGATTAAACAACCTCAAAAAGAAATCGAAACTCAACAAAATTCGGTAAAAATAAAAGAAATAATTAAATTAAACGAACAAATCTATTTGCTTAAGGTTATTTCCGACACTCCCAAAATGGCGATCAGAGCTATAAGCTAAGGATCCCGACTTAAAATATATAAGTTAGGAATTTTCCAACATCCAGCTCTGCTTCACTTATTATAAATCGCAAATACACCCAACTGCATATTGTCCCGAAAAGACAAAAATATGCTTTAAATTCGTAAAGAAAAGCTTAGACATAAGGAATGTAACTCCCAAAACAAGAGATGCATTAACTGCTAGGCCCCAAAAGGAAATAAATAATAAGACGAACCGAAAAAAGAGAAAAAGAACTCGAGAACGCAGACATACGCATAGGTAACATGCAGATAAACAATGCCTGACTCCCCAACTCAGCAGATTTTATAAATGTCATGCCCTCAAAAAATTATCTCACACTGCAGATGGACTCATATATGAAAAGTTTACACAGTGAACTAGAAGAATTGCAGCAGAGAAACACCATAATAGGACCTTCAACACTAATAATAGAAAGAACAAGAGAAATAAGCGAAAAACTAACAGATCTTATACAAGATCAACCAGAACAAAGATTAGATGAAACGATTGAAGAGCTCGACGGTAAGACCTTTTCCAAAGAGTTCTGAACAGCCCAACAGGAAAAATCAAATTTAAAGAATAATATATCAAAAACGGGAATATCTTCTAAATCAGTGAAAAAAATCGATTATTTCGATATTGAGTTCGAAAACCAAACTATCGACTATCTTACTGAAAACATCTTAAGGGTCTATTCCAACTCCCAGCTGGACCAAAGGAGGAAAATAATGGCGCGAGATGATAGCAATGAAGGAAATATCAAGCGCCCTCCCTTCATTCAACCAGAAAACACCGGGCGACACAGGGTTAACCAAAGTTAATTACACCGAAACCCCGTACTGCATTCTGTAAGAAATGAAAAAACATCTTCAACGTCTGCTAAACACCGCTACTTTCTCGATTAACACAATGATATGTGCAGCCGAACTAAAGAAACCTCCTACGAGTTAGGAGCTTTATCTTCCATTTCTCTCCTTGAATTTGGGGCTCAGATATTCGAGAAAATCCTAACCAAAGACACCGTTACCATGCGGAAGAAAACTCTTACAACCAACGGCATTATGGCTTAAGGAAAATCAGAAGCGCGGAAATGGCGGTCATTATAATCTTAGAGAAAATCGACCAACCAGAAGAAGACTGTACTTCCTTGGACATCATCTGTCTTGATATCGCCCAAGCAGTCAACAAGGTGGACAGAGATTTACCCAATTTTCCAAAATAATGGTTAATTTTGAGTAATCGTCTTAATACATATACATTATAAAATACTCTCCGTTTCTCTAAGGTATGATTATATAGGTATGTGTATTGTATGTTAGACATAATATGATTCTATGATCCGCTACCATGTAAAACTAGATTGAAATTGTTTGAAAGTAAATAACTGCTATTATAGTACCGAACAAAGGACACAAATATTAGAATTCCCTTGCGATCACGCATCGCTGACTGGCGTTTGATGTACATATTTCACGACAAAGGGATTCTTGGTCTCCCGAAACACCGCTACAATGAGAGATGCCATCAATTTGAAGATAAGACGAGAGACCGATCGATATATTATTTGGATCTTATGTCGCTCTATTCTTTATCATTGCGCTTTCGTTACTAAATCATATCAAGATTACCACTACCCATTTCATTTATCGTGATTGGGGGTGGGTCATATTCTTATCGCTCAAATTGCTATTGTCTTTACTATTCTTAATTTTTTTCCGATTTTCTCCACTTATTTCGTTATGGCTAAGAATTTTTTCCTTGAGTTGTGGTTTTTTATCACGATTGGCATCCGAAAATGTCATTTCTATAAACATTTACATTGATAGGAAAGTCAAAGGGCGGCAATGAGACGAGACATTTCCTCCTATTCGGAAAAGAATAGAGGAAAGATGTAAATGAAGCAAAGGACAAAGATCAAAATGAGCTTTTTAAACGTCATATTTTGAAGGTTCTGTACAATAAAACTACATGCTACTGGCATCCATCATGGTTGAATGGTAGAAACTAACCAAACGGTGGAGAAAGCAAATGTATATTTTTTTCTACCATAGAATCCGTAATTTCATTATTCAGTTAAAAGTTTCTTAATTTCATTGTTTATTTTTTCCATTTAAAATAAATTAAATTTGCCTACTTGGTCAAAGGTTAGGTTGATTCTTGCTTCAATTCCATATCTTTACTGTCTTATCTCTCTTTAATGGAACCGAAATGAGGGTTCTTAGTTCCATAATATCTTGATAAAGTGATAAAAGGTTTTAGTTCCGATGAGGTAATTATTTAAAAGCTTTTCCATTTGTTATTCGCTGCCTATTTCCATTGAAATTTCCTATAAATAAGGAAGATACGGCCATAACTTTAAATCGAGTTGTCATCGCTTGAATCAAAATTAGCACTCTTCGAGTCTCTGCGTGTTTTGGTTGTATTTGGCCAGATTTGAGCAGTGTTGTTGTACTGCAACAGCTGCTATAGGGTGAATAAGGAGCGATTTAACAGTCTTTCAGTTCAGTTTTTCGCCATTACACATATTTATTCAATCTTTTCATGTTATTATCTGTCTAATTTTGGAGTTATTTTGTACACCTCTTATGTTTTTACCTTTAATGAGGTAAACACGATCATATTCAGAATTGTTGGAAAAATAATAGAATGTACATATGTAAATATATAGAAGTTAAATAAAAATTGAAAGGAAAATGAAATGATCATGGAAGATTTTGTGTAGATGAAAAGGGGATTGGTTATTCTAGGCAACAACTTTGTACGCACACTTACTTTGAGTCTCGGGGTCGTCTAATAGGGTTTGCGACCCGAGAACTTTGCTACTTGTTTAATTAAAAGTCCAAGTTGTAACCTTTAAGGCCTAGTGACACATAGCCGAATTTGAGTCCAAATGCAAACCGAATGTCGTTCGATTTGCATTCGATTTTGAATCGGATACAAATTTTTCTCCCTTTTGGAAATGATTCGGAAAGTTGCCGTAACATTTTATAAAACATGAAACTATCGGAACCAAGTCGGAATGGCGAGATCCCGATGTGATTCGGGATCGAATCGGAAGCAGTTCGGCTATGTGTGACCTGGCCCTTAGGGAATGATTTTTTGTTCTCGATTGAATGCAGCTCATAATTAGAAACTTTGAAGGAAATAAGTGGGTCTTTCTGCCATTAAAACAAGACAGATGGCAAAAGGTTTCTGTAACTTGGAACTTTTAACGGGTAGAATTCTCGGGATTTTTTTATATGTTATTGAATTAAAGATTAAAGAGTCAATTTCATGTAACAATTCTGCGGATTCGTCGTTAATATAAATGCATACAATATTGATGTAGTTTTATCACCTGATTAAAATATCAAACTAACCAGGCAGTGGCTTTGTCACTCCCCGAAACGGGGGTAGCTTGCGCTTCGCTACTAAAATCAAAATTTAAAATCTATAAAAAGCAGCTATGGTTAAATTTTTAGAAATCTTCTGAACTTCGCCAATTATATTAATTTAAAATGAACTCTAAAATAAATTTCCTCCCTTTAAAAATATCACGTTGCTAAAATATAGAGTTATAGAAGAAAGATATATAAAATATATTTTCTGAATTTCACCATTTGTAATTCTTTGGGTTTTAAAAAATTCACTAAATTTCGAAACATATTTATTTCTGAACTTCACCATTTTGTTTTTGGATATTATTAAAGTGTTGGTAAATATGTAGATTAGCGACTGGAACGATGGGACGTACTATTTCGTTCAGGTTCCAAAATGATTCACGTTTTTGGAGTACATTTAAGGGCACGGCTCGTGTGGGGGTGAACACAATGGGGAGACCACACTACGATGATCCTGAGTTTCATTGAATTTGGGGGGTATGGGGGGCACAGCCCCCCACTATATAATCCTAATTGTTTATAGACTAATGTCCTAATGTTTACAGATGTGAATGATCTAACCAAATCATGTCAGCGCCTTTAATCGTTTTGCAAATTATAATGGGGGTGGGGGTGGGGGTGGGGTCTGACGTCAGACGACTCGAACGCGCATGAATATTCCGGAAGGGGTGAACGAAAATATTTATCAAAAAAACACTTTTTCGGCCGAGTCGCTAATCTACATATTTACCAAAAGAATTATTAGAAATAATTTTGATAAAAAAACATGGCATAACCAAACTAAATGAAATTATTATTCAAATACTCCCCAAAATCCCCTTCCTAAAAAAAAGAGATAGTGACGAAAACTTTACTTTTCCTATTATGTCAATTGTGTTGGTATATAGAGGTGGTAATTAAGAATACCGTAAGCTATGATAATCGGTAGGGAATTATTGATCTTATGTAATTTTTAGTTGCGTGCACACGATTCTATAAGTTACTATATCGGTCAGTAGTCGTCGGTCGGATGGTAAGCATTTTACTTTTCAATGTGTTTTTTGGCAATAATCGTAATCTTTTGGCCGATTCTAACGAAATTTGAAACCCTAAAGTTGTTTTACATTCTCTTTCGATTGATACAATTACCAAGGTCCTCCTAAGGTTAGTCCAGGAATTATTTAAATAAAACTAATTATGGGTCGGATTTCCCCACTTGTCGAAACATTTGAAGGTCATAAGCTCATTATCCAGGATAAATGAGAGCACGCGACTTATGCCTCTTGACCTTGTTAACACTAAAGTGGATAAAATGTGTCATATATAAAGAACGAAGAAGAAAACATCCAAAACCACTTTTATAAGCTATATTTTACCACTTAAAAGTGCTTAAATTGAGTAGCAATGTCAAGTTAAAAAGCTTTTTGAGAGTATCTTGTTCAACGCTGTAAGAAAAGAACAAGAACACCCGATATCAGGCAGAAAGGATGTTCAGATAAGTATGAGGGCAGGAACACCCGATGTCAGGCAGAAAGGATGTTTAGATAAGTATGGGGGCAAAACACCCGATATCAGGCAGAAAGGATGTTCAGATAAGTATGAGGGCTATAACACCCGATATCAGGCAGAAAGGATGTTCAGATAAGTATGAGGGCAAGAACACCCGATATCAGGCAGATAGGATGTTCAGATAAGTAGGATAGTGTAAGGATACAAATCCCTCAAGCATAGTGAATCACCTTAGTAAAGAAAAGAAAAAGAAGGGGCTTTGAAGGCGACCAAATCAAAGCTTATTGGCCCAGCCAGCGACCACTGGCAACCCTTTGATAGTGACATCTAGCAACCTCATAACATTCGTGGACTATTACTTCTTGCACACGTGGAAAAGGTAGTTGAGTGTCATTCTCACAACTCTCTGGTTCGGCTGCCACCATCGCTCCACTGCAAGAGCCAACCTTCACAACAACTTCCAAGAAGGCTCTCAAGCTACACGAGTTGACTTGAGGCGACCAATAAGAATTATAACCATAGAACTCTTCAATTAAGACAAATAATGATCGTGTCCATTCAACCAACCACTCGACTATTGAGCTAAGATCTCTTCAAGCATAAAGTTTAACACGAAACGAGTGACTACCTTTTCTGAATTGAAGAAAAGGAAAACCATGGCAGCTGAAGCAAAGATATTTTCTTTTCTATACCAAATGCTATTTATTGTATAGTCTGAAGTATCCTTTCAAGTCAAATGGTCTTCCAAGTGTTTTAAAACATTTTTCTCTTCTATTGTGAATTATAAATTGATTTACCTTAAAATCAGTTGCTGGAGCTCACAAATTGCGAACCAGTAAGGACCCTAAATAACATCCGTAGGCCAGATATTCTAATTTGTGTAATTTTATAATAAATGAAGTTCCTTTAAATCTTTCTTTTACCATTTCGATACCGTTATTCTTTGGGGTTATTTGACTGTTCAACTCAAATATCGAGTCATAATTTATGGTAGTGAACCATTTTAATAATTGATAGTCTTCAATATGTGGCTACGTTGAAGCTAATCTTCTAGAGAAATTAAATTGCGGTGCCTCATTCTTTCTTTGTGCGATCTATTTCTAAGTTGAAGAATTAATTTCGACCCTTAACGTTGGACGAGTCCTAAAATCTCAAGGTCATTTCGGATCAAGAAGTACCAAATGAGGGTCTTGAAAGCTCTTTATTTTAGGGAAGATAAAACTTTCCATTTAAACAAAAATCTCTCTCTTAGAACCCTATTTGCCCCTTGTGATTTTTTGCCATTCAGTTTGAAAGCGCAACAATGACGAGGGCAAATCGGCAGAAAGTTTGTAAGAATAGATCAGTCAAAAAAGTGGTGAAGTTAGAGGAAGACAAATTGTGAAGGATAAATGGCTACGGATTCTCCTGCAAGCATTCGAGTCGCTGGGAGATGTCGCCTGATATCTTGCAGGGCCCTCCTGTAGATAATAGCAACGGGAGGGCAAACTGCGAGTGGAGCAAGGTGATTCGCAATCTGTCGTCTTCCTGTACACCACTTCCACCTCTCCTCCCCCTCTCTCTCTCTCCCTCTCAAGCGTCCCCTTGAGTCATATTTTGTACGTTCTCACCTATTTCCTTCACTTTAAGGTTTATTAAACCTTTCGCTTGGAACGGTGTCAAAATCCTTGCGAAAATTGAGATAAAAATACATCTTAGCTTCATCTTGGTCAAACGTTGAAGGAATTCATGGAAAATTCAATAAATTATTAAACCATGAGCGCCCGCCGAAGTTATTTATAAGTTATTTACCTCCAGATGCTCCACGATCGTATCTTAAACAATGGACTCCAAAAGTTTAACAAGGGCCGAACTTAGAGAGATGGGCCATAAATTTCGAGGATCAGTTTTCTTTGCAAATTTTTTGTTACATTTACCTCTATGAAGTCCTTAGGAACCATTTTCTTGCTAAGAGACTATTGGAAATTTTAACAAAGAGTTCTAATTTATCGTTTCCTAAGTCTTTAAAATGGATATTGGCGTTCATTTGAAGTTCTTGGGTGTCAATAAAACTTCTTCACAATAGCTTCACAACTATTTCCTTGCATTTCAGTCTACTGTGGGGACAGGACAAAAATGATAAGCACGTTTTTTCTTTGGAAAGAGCCATTTCTGGAATGGAAAAAGATGTAAAACTTTACTTTTACAAAAAAAGTACTACAAAATAGATTATATTTACCAAACATTAGTCATTTAACCCATATTTGTCATCATTTTAGCCTTTAAATCAAATAGCAACGCTCCAAGGCCTGAAAGCACCTACTAGAGGAGCAGGACAAGAGCGCGATTTTGGATTCAGTGAAGAAATGCAGTGTATTTTCTTATTTTTTCTAATGCAAAATTTATTTCATTATTAGAATAATTATTCCAGGAAGTAAATGTTAAAAACAAATCAAAAATATATTCCCGCTCCCCCCTAAAAAAATGACGCATTAAAAAAAATTATGATCTCAGTAACCTCTTTCTTATTCGTGACAATTTTCATATGCGGATAATTTTAATCTTCCTTTTTCGAAATCATAAAACGTAATTTAAATTCCTTTTATAGTTTTATAGTTTTCTTACACTTCACATGAATAATGACATGGTAAAAAAAACGAATATTGAGTGTAAAGAAATAAATAATCAGAAATTCAACTTACCTCCAGTAAATGATCAATTACACTTTGATGGATCACTAATCTGAGTCTTTTCCACACACATACATACTTTTTCTTACTTCATTAATGCCAAGATTCACGTATTTTGCTTTTCAATTCGAGTTCAATGAATCTTTCTCTCCGACATCGGTAAACCTTTTCTTATAGTAACTCCCAAATTGAATATTCCATGAGTTACAATCTGGACCTTTCGGTGGCGACTCATTTTTCGTTATTAATCTCGGTGTATTGCTGATTAGAAACAACTGTATGGCGTGCCTTGTATGCGAAGGTGTTCCATCTTGTTGCAAAATAAAGTAATTTTCTCGATACAGGCGACGACACTCAGGCAACAACTTCGTTTTCAGGAGTTCAATGTAATTAGCAGAATTAACTTCTTTTTTTTCAGTATCAATAAAATGAACATATGTTTTGCCATTCCAAGAGACCCCTGAAGATATCATAACCTTTTTCGAAAATCTTGAAGTTTCATGATTCAATCTGTTTATCGGAATGTCACACTTTTTACCACGCCCGTAGATATCATTTCGGTGGTTTCGTGGAATTTCTAAAGTGAAATCTTTTTCATCCGTGAAGACAATATTTTAACATCAGCAACAGAGAAGTTATCAAGTAACTGTCGGCATCTTATTTTTCTTTTATCCGTAGAAGTAACACTTTTTATACAAGATACTATTCTTTTGAAAGCTTTTAGTTTTTGTGTCTTAATTAATCAAGGTAAAGAATTCTTTTTAATATTCAAATTTTTAGCAATTATTCTTTGGGATAAATGAGTTCACATTTCCCGGTTCTGAAGCTGTTTTACGCCTACCTCTTCCTGGTTTTCTGTTAGTTCTTCCAGTTTCGCGAATCTTTTTTAAGAGTCTTTCCACAGTACGTCTTTTCCACATTTTTCCAGGAAATTTCTCACAGTAACAAGCTTTAATGGGAATGCGATCTTCTTCTGACAACGTCATTATGGGTACTGAGAAACTGTAAATAAAGATATCTAAAATATCACATGTTCGTTCCTATAGGCTTTTGTAAGAACGTGAAAATTCCCGTATAATATTTTTTTGTAAAGTGCAAGAAAACTATAAAAGTTATCTAAGTTCAGTTTTTTACATTCCAAAAATGATGATTGAAAGTATCTTACATAAGAAAATTGTCATAAATTGGAAGGAAGTTACTGAGGTATTATTTTTTTTTAATATGTCATTTTGGGGGGCAATGGCTGGCCTTGTCACCTGTATCATGAACTGCCTCTTCAAGGCCCCCACGTCAAAACAGAGAACAGCAATTTTTCTTTAAGTCAAAATATTTTAAGCTGACACTACATATGTGGCAGATTCGCTTTTGTGTATCTATTCTTTCTAACACATAAACTTTTATTATAGATAAGGAAAGAGAAAGAAAGAGAGAAAATAGTAACTGTTTGCTGAACGGTTTCGAATAGTCTTTTTGACATCGCCATAAACTACATTTGCATTTTTTTCTTGGTCAAAAGTTATGTTCATTTAATGAAAAAATTCTAACAAATTAATTAGGCATGAATGTTCTTCTTGAAAAGCATGCTATTTATCTTTTAATAACTCATTTACCCCAGAAGCTCCACTATCCAATTTGTAACAATGTGCCTCGGCAGCTTACCAACGACTAAATTAAGGGAAATGGGCCGGAATTTTTTAGGATCAAGCTATATAACTTTTATAAAAAGTAGCTGTAGATTAACTACTTTGAACTCACTAATAGGATTTTTGAAAATTGGAGCCAAGAGGTCCTAGCAATATACTTACTAATTCTTTAAGATAGACTTGATAGATTTTATAGTGACTTAAAACTAGGAGCATTTTCTCTATGCAGAAACTAATTTCGGTAACACTTCAGTTTAGGGGCGCATTGTAGGTGTCGCTGTTTATAGGCTACAATTTTAGGGCTACAATATATGTTTTATGAGGTCAGACGGTAGCGTCAGATGTGACCAATCACGGCGTTATATCTTTTTTTATATGAGTATATACTGGGGGGCTGTGCCCCCCAGACCCCCAAATTTATTGAAACTCAGGATCATCATAGGGTGGTCCCCTCGCAGTAATATCTTCCCCATGAGCAGGCCCTTTGAATTTAATGTTTTTATCCTATTTTATTTTTTCATATTTTTTGTTTCGCTACGAACGACAGCAGCTTTTTACTGGAAGAAAAATCTGGTAACCTAATGACAAACAATACTTACTTACTTACGTAAAACGATTAATTACGAAAAAATATGAAATTTGAACAATGTCTTTTAAACTTAAATGGGAACCCGCGAAAAATGTACCACTACGCGCTGATTGTTTTAAACGGCACCGCTGTCGCTTATTGTTTTCGTTTGCATATATTTTATCGCAACGAAACATTAAATTTTCTGAAAATTTTAAATTCACACTGGTTTTCGGGCATTTTATAGTTTTATCGATTAGTTTATGCGCCTCTAAATAATCTAAAAGTTTTTCGCAGTCATGCAAAATAAACCCGAATTTGAATAACGAAGAAGCACAACTAGAGCACGAAGAAGCCATGGCGAAACGGAAGCATTTGCGCAGCTGGTCCTATTTATAACTCCGACGTTGCCAGTAAAAAGCTGTTATTGTTCGCAGCGAAACAAAAAATACGAAAACAAAAAAAATAGGAAAAAAACAATAAAAGACATCAAGAAACTTTACCTAACTTAGAAAAAACTATAAACGAGCAGAGGGGCAGATATTTAGTAAATAATACAGAATAAAGGTTACAAAGCTCCAAAACAACAAAAAAATATAACGCGGTGATTGGTCACATCTGCAGCTACGGTCTGAAGCCATAAGACATATATTGTAGCCCTAAATTGTAGCCTACTAACAGCACCACCTACCGTGCGCCCCTAATCTGAATGAAGTATTACCCTAATTTCATTCGCAGTATGTCAATATTTGGTAATGTAGCCTCTTTATCAAAACTCATCACGTGTTATACTGTAGGTAAGCTATTCATATCTTCGACACTAAATTAATTTTGAAATTTTTCATTTAATGTCCTCCCTACGTGATCCATATAGTTATTAAGAAAATCCTTGTCATCCTGAAAGGACCGATACACTCTCCAATCACCTTAATACTATTTACATTTCCTCAAAAATCGCTTGAGCTCGTGTTTTGACAAATACCCTAGTTTGTTTATATCTTTCCTCATTTCATTCTTTTATCATTAACCATCGTTACTTCGAGAAGAATGTGTATATTATGTTTATAATACAGTCTCTGCGGAAAACCTTGATCGACCGGGAAAACATTACGTGGGTGTATATAAACATCGACAACTCCTTAACATGACCAAAAAGTTAATTTTTACATAGTTGTAAATGTTTGGTGATCCCTCTCTTCTTATTTATCATCTTCTGGAGTGTCAGCATGCTTTGACCCAATCTGTTGAAGCAATTGGCGTCCATACCGAGGATCTACATTCGTGATGGCATCCTTAAGCACGGATAGGGAAGGTGTGGGGGTATCTCAGCTTGCTTTGCTTGCACCCCCAGCAGTTTTTAATAGGATTGAGGTCTGTATTGTTGCCAGGCCATTTCAAGATCTGATTCCATTTTTCCGCTACAGATATTTAAAGCGCCGAGTCATGTTAAGGGGCCGAGTCATGTTAAAAATTTTCACATTCATGGAGGTGGAAAAAATTCAAAATATGATACTCTAAGACGGTTTTGTAACTTTCTGCATTCCTTGATTTTTTTGAGGAGGAAAAATAAGCCTCTTCTCCCCATACAACCACTAAAACAAACCCAGTACATTGCATATTCGGGGTGTTTAATCAAATTAACGGTACACTTTTCATCATATGGGTCAGAGTTAAGGGATCGTCCAACGGTACCTGGCCTCTGATACAAGACGCAAAACGTCGATTCAACGCTAAACATTAATATACACCACTGGTCTGGTATCCACTCCTTGTAACGCTTGGCAAAATGAGTCTTTTTGTCTTATTATTTTAGTAAGGAGAGTCATTTTAGCTAGGCAGCGGGCAGGCAATATGAAATCTTCAATAGCCACTCCTGTATCGTTCGTCCAAACACTTCTAACAAATCTAGAGTTTTTTTTAACTCGGCTGGGTAAGGCTTGGCTACTTCATTACTTCTCTCTGCAAGAGCTTGTCAGTAGTTTGGGATGTTTATCTAGGTCGTCCTGGAATGGTTTTGTAAGGCTAGACATCGAAACTGCTGTAGTTTAGCATTTGATTCATTGCAGAGTCAAATAACCCCTGCCAGTTTTCTCAGAAATTTCTTTATCTGACACCTTCGAGCTCAACAATGCAGGGATATAGGTCTTCTCAAAGCCTGAAAAGTACTTCTCAAGCATATTAGAGAGTAAAATGATAACTGCTCATCTATAACATCACACGTAATATCAGGGTGACCCTAAGAAACGTGCCTGCACACACTTTTTGTGATATATCCTTCATTCATTCACTAATCACCCTTAATTTGAAGGACATGATAGAAGCAAGGCCTGTGAACACAATTAGATCTCAATAGGAGCTCCAGCAAAGAATATACTGTGTCAAACATTACTACAAGATAGGTTCGTTCAAGAAAGTGCAGAACACCTTCGTGCATCAGCTCGAATGTGAAAAAGCCCCCTCCAAGAGCAAAATTCAGGACTGGGTGGACCACTTCGAGAACTATGCGACAGTGGATAACCTTAATGCAGCCAGTGACAACCGTCCAAGGCATTCAGGACGCCCCAGGAAGCGTAAGGCTGAGCTGGTCGAGAGCGTGAGAGAGTCAGTTCAGCAGAGTCCAAAACGTTCTGTACGCAAGCGAAGTCAGTCCCTCGGTATATCCCGTAAGACTTGCAGGAGAGTGCTAGTAATGGATGTAAAGGCCAACCCATACAGAATACAGAAGAAGCAGACCCTTACAGCCTCAGACAAGGAGCAGAGGAAGGCTATGGCAATCAAGATACTGGAGAAAATTCAGGAGACCCCAAGTTTCCTTAACCTCCTTTGGACCTCAGGTCAAGCTCACTTCAATCTTGAAGGAAAGATAAACTGGAAGACAAATGTCTTCTAGGGAACTTGCAGACCAAATGAGATAGCCAGTAAGCCCCTACACTCCCCTAATTGCACGGTATGGACTTCAATCTCAGCCAGAGGCATCATCGCACCATTCTTCTTTGAGGAATCTGGCGCGATATTGAAGGTCACCAAGGAGAGGATGTGGTCATAAAAACCTTCAAGATGGAGTAGCAGACCCTGTTCCCTTCGCTTATGGGAAAGTTCTGGTTCCAGCATGATGGAGCAAGCTCTCACACCTCAAACCTGTCCCGAGATTGACTGAAAGAGAACTTTGGTGGCCGTGTGATCGGTCCCAAGACTGATTTTGAGTGGGCACCTCACAACCCAGACCTTAGC
The DNA here is from genome assembly GCA_963969495.1 of Ceratothoa steindachneri. Lineage (NCBI taxonomy): Eukaryota > Metazoa > Arthropoda > Malacostraca > Isopoda > Cymothoidae > Ceratothoa > Ceratothoa steindachneri. The sequence continues at coordinate 75,832 of CAXAKS010000455.1, forward strand.
CCCCCAGATTTATTTCTCTGGGGCTACCTTAAAAACAGAGTGTACGCAGGGAGACCCAGGACCATCACGGAACTCAAGAAAGCCATCAAGAAGTAGATAAGCGCCAAGACTCGGTTGGTTTGTAAGGATGTCATGGACAACTTTGTGCTGTGCCTCAAGAAATGCACAGAGCTAAATGGAGGTCATCTCGAACACGTGGTCTAGAATAGAGAAGAAAAGTCCAAAAACTCTCAAGTTATGACCAAAGTTTCATTCAATCCTTGCAGAAAATTAAGAAATGCGGCCTATCGAATGTTAGGGCCCGTTGTGTGTGGGGGGGGGGGGCACCCTGTATGAGAGAAATCGTGGACACGTATTGCAAAGTTTGACAGCTGCACTTTCTCAAATCAGTGGTTGCCCAAATTGCGGTTCAAAATATTTGCACTACCTTTTGGGGCTAAAGGGTCTTCAATTAAAAGATTACATATGTATCAACCGTAAAGAATAAAGACTAAATTATTTTTTTAAACCAGGAAGAGCATAGCGACCAAATGTTGACCGGTGGAGTGAAGGGAGAAAGAGTTCCCAAATTATCTTCTAAAAGTCAGTTACTTGAAGGTATGGACGTTCTATTCCCCCTCGATCGTTAGTTCTCTTTTATTTAAATTCTCCTGTCAATTTTAAGCCAAATTTAGGAGTTTTAAGCTTATAGAGCCCTCACCCTAGACCCTAAAAAAGTTGTTTTTTTTCATGTAATTTTTTCTTTTCAGATAAACGAATTTTGGATGAAAATCTTTACAAACTTTCTCAAAATAGTGAAGGTAGGTCAATCCGATGGTCTTCAAACCCCCCTTTACTTAAAACATTCTGAGTTTGGTACAATTTCTTTGCCTCAATTGGTCGTAAATTGTACTGAGGATTCCATTCACCCATTTTAATCATTAAAAAATATGGAGTAAAGGGGAGAAAAAAAGTGAGGTTTTAGTAATCTTTTAATCACCGTCTGGAGCTCATCTCAGTTATGACCTATAGAATAGCGTGGGATTCGAACCGCAGTTCGCACCTGCATATGGCAGCCGTCGCAATATAGAAAAGGGACAATTGAGTGGAAATATAAATAAAAAAAGGTAACAAAAGACAACAAAGAATAGGAAAACAAATAACTTTAATTTATTCAAAGGAAATTACCGATGCATTATATTTTAAAATATGCCACAGAGAAGTCATTCATTGATGACAAAGAATATGCGAAAACAAAGACGAGATTAATATAATAAAAAGATTAAAGCTCTATATTTAAAAATTTTCGGAAGATGCCAATCAAAGACGAGATAAGATAAGAAAACAAAGGCAAGAATGAAATTTGACTAATTAAGAAGAGATCAAGGATATATTTGTCAATATTTCCAGAGGAAGAAATTAATAAATAAGCACAAGCGAATGGGAGAATTGATTGATCCTTTCCCAAAGTTTCGTTTCCTCCATCTTTAAAAGATTGACTCTAGAACTCGCAAATTTTTGCGATTGTAATTTCAGAGATTAGATTACTTTAATATTTCATAATCTTCTCAATGTTACATAATATTACACAACAGTGGAAAAAGTGAAACTTGCTCGCTACATTATAAGAAAATAAGAGAACGGAGACAGCAAACATCCCTGGGTGAATTTCTACAAACATTTAAAGTGTGAATCCAAGCGATTTTAAATATATTTATACATAATGACTCGACGACGTTAATTTGCAACGTTTCCAGTAAGTAACTACTTTATTCGTAAATTATTTCCTAGCCATATTTGACTCAAATCCTGAAGTCTTCAATTAATAACCGTCACTTCTTGTTCTTTCGCACACGACGCCTAATAGCCCCCCACCCCCAACAACTTTCACACACTTCCAACTCGACGAAAGAATACACCTTTGCTTTATCCAAACCCTGCAGTATCTTTGGACTTGGATAAGTTCTCCCTTTAATCCTCTTGTCTAAAGTGACTGAAGATTGAGAGCTTTTAAACGCTTGGAACCAACTTGGTCGCTTCTTTGAGAACTGTAACAGGTTTAGTGGAGTTGCGTGTCATGCAGATTCAGAGCACTCCATCTCCCTACCATCCTCGGTTATCTACTGGAATTAGACTAAGACCAACTTCTGTGAATCCATTTTTTTTTTTAATTCTTAGATGAAATTCTAACCACACGATATTTTCTCACGTGCGAAATTTCTACCAGGAATTTACATATAAATATACTTTATCTCGTCAACTCCACCTTCACAATTTATAGCCTTATCATATGGGAGCACACGACGGCAATTTCAGACTATTTTATTATCCAGATCTGTTAATCTTTTTTTCCTTAAACCAAGCCATCACTTACCTTCTTCCTTTCTCCATCAGAATATAGCATTCACCTAGTTGTTCTCAATAACGCCCAACGTTCATTCTCGGATTCTCTCCTCCGGTTTCGAAGTTCATGCGTGCATTCCTTACCGCTCCTCTCGTCGAGGGCATTGCACATGTTTTCGATGCTATTCGAGAGCAAAGCGACACCTCAGAACCCGAAAGAGGCATCTTATGGCAGAATGCGCTCGTGGACTGAGACGGGTACTTCGTCCCTCTCATATATCATTGTTACTCATTCATAGTTCACCATTGTGAAATCTGTCTGTAAAGCTCACACCCACAGTTTCCCTTCTAATAACAACAAAATTCAAACAACACTGTTCAAGCTAATTATGTTTCTGTGATCAACCAGACGTGACAATTCATTCCTATAATCAATCTGGCAAATTCCTCTTTCTTTTCCAACAAGGCAGTTCATATTTTATTTGGCACAACCTCTGTTCTTTAACTCGATATATGGTAACTCCTGCTAACTCTTTACCCTAAATCTTCTCTCTATCTCTCTCTCTCTCGCACCCATTTTCACCTCTTGACTCGTTCCCTCCAAGTCACTATCTTGAAGTACTCCCTCTTCATCTCCCTTAAATCATGGATATCTTTATCGTCTCCCTCTTATATGGTGTGATGCCATCTGATTTCAAACAGGCTTATGTCTAATCGATCCTTATGATGCTCAACATAGAGACATAAACCCCTGCAAGCTATCGCCTAATTAATCAACTTTCCAAAAATCTTTGAAAATCTGGGATAAATTCCTGATCACATTTCTTTCCCCGGCAATGAGAAGATATTCCAATGTGGCTTCAAGTCAGGACACAAGTCTGAGTTCCTTCTAAAAGTAACATCTCGCCTTTTTTAACTGGCTGATGATATTCAGCTTTCCAACCTAGTTTACCTTTATCTCTCGGAAACCTTTGATACTCCCATTTACATTGTACTTCAGTGCCTTCATGAATTCCTGGTGTTTCTGGGACAAAACATTACTGGGGTTGTTCATACTATTACTTTGATCTCAATCTGTTTATATTAGGAGCGATTCATCCACGACGGCGGATGGCCGTCATAACCCCCACCTTCGTTTACTGAACCTACTTAGAAATGTTCTATCCACGTATGACATCATTACTGCAAGGATCTCAGGCAACTTTATAAAACACAGGACAGAACTAAATTTGGCTAGTGAGTATATCATCGCATGTAGAGTGCTCGGGCTTAATGTTATCCTTATTCACATACATTTTGACCACATTAGACTTCGACCCATTTAAATTATTAAAACTTTGAATCTATGTTTGTCTTCTCCAGGCATTTCTGACCAAGTGGCTTAAGGTCTGGATAAACCCACCCTTTGTACCATATTGTGCGGTGGTTGGCTGGAGTTAAACTCCAGTTTAGGCTTTTCCTACTGGCACAAAATTAGTATATAAACTTCTAATATCTTCGTTAAAATTAGCTTGGGTTTGAATGCTAGTCAGAGGAGTGCTTCGCCCTCCCCGCCGGACGACAATTTGCAGATTCATCCCAGTCACGTTACAAAAGAGGATCGAAGAGCCAACATGGATTGGCCCGGGAAGTTTATAGAACAAACAACACACGTCAGTTGCTTACAGTAACATCTGTTGCGCCAAACAGTGTTGATTCCACAACACTTAGAGCAATTACCCATCAACATACCAGGCCGTAAGGAGAGTCCTCCCAACACCTGTGACATAGCCTGTTATATAAAATATTAAAATTAAAAAATATATAGTTTGTTCTATATTAATTCAATTTACTATATACCCATCTCTACTAATTTATCGCTATATTTTTTCTACTTCTAGAGTCTCTAAAATTTTGTCATTCTTTTTTCACTCACCCTATACTCTGCCCATAAAGAGCCCCATTTTCTATTTTCTTATTAGAAAAGAAAGCAAGTCACCATTTCTGTAGAACTTTATACGCGAGCTACATTGGGTGAGTGCAACTTGTTTCTTTTAAAACCGTATCTACCATATTACCATAGTGTCCTATAGTCGTAGCCCAAAGTTTTGCTAGAGCCAAATTTTGTGGTCTTTAAGATTTATTATTTAGGTACACCATTCACCTAGTCCTGGCTCATCTTCACAACACAGTTGAAATGATATATATAATCTTCAAAGCTCTTTTGATAACTCCCACACCACATCAAGAACGATATAAGGGGCAATTAGTTCTAACTGGATATCAACTTCAGGAGGAGCCTTCAGAAGCAAATTTAGCAGCCAATTTGTGTGGCTGGACTTCAATTTCAGCAGCCAAATTCAGGGGGCAGGTTCAGGCGACAATTCCTTTTACCTGAATATCAAATTTATGAGCAACTTCAAGAGTCAATTTTTCCTGGCTGGCTGTCAACTTGAGGAGCCAAAACAGTGTTGTGCAGGCTTTTCAATAATTTGAGGTCTTACGCTTCTTAATTCGCCTATTTCAGGATCATCCCAAACTTTTCCATTCGATTTCTCGAAAGACTCATTGAGGCGAATGGACCCGATAAATGGTGATAGTGATCCGTGTCACTCATATCTGGTCATCTTAAGCTCTCTGTCATGCCAGAAAACACAAGAATTTCAGCCGAAATTCTGTTAGATCATTTCTAGTTGGCCTTAGGGGACATTTAGTTACCAATTTTATTCATACTGGTATTCTTTAAACAAAATTTGCATTTGAAAAAACCTTTCGCCATAACTGATAAATATTTGAATTTGGTTAACCAAACGAAATATTTTATCGCAAACTATATTTCATTGCGTATAGTGAGTTTACTTCCTCATCTTCAGCATTTGACTCACGCTACCTAGAGGTCTTGATGGATGGCATGAGACATCTTGTGATGAAAATAATTAAAGAATTTTGAGAATAAATATAGAGCCAACCATAGATGTAAAGTTAACCTAAGAGTTACTAGTTTCTGAACATAAAACAGTTCTCTTGAATCCATAATTAAACAAAAGAGGAAATTAAACAAAAAAATAACAAAATAAACACAGATATGGACAATATACGGTATTTAATTGGTTGAGAAAATGTTCCAATATTTAATGACCGCATTTTTTAATCATTCTCCTTTTTTGTCGGATCAATTATATGTTTCGTTCAGAAGTTAAGAGAAAACACCAAGATTGTGATATCAGAGCTCACCTGGAATACGAAAAAAGAAGTCTTTTCACATTGGATAAAGTCGAGCTGCTTCCTTCTTCTCACAGTTTTTTCACATATTCAATTTGGTTATATAAAAATACAACTTTGGTTGAATTAATACTTACAGGAGGAGCTTGCGCTTCGCAGGCAGATATTTCGTTTGCGGCAAAGGACCTTTGGTCTAAAAAATCATTAAAGGGGTTCCAGGACATCCATAAACCTATATTTTAAGAACGAGATTTTTTGAAGGTTTGAATAAGATTATTTCTTTTAGTTCGGTTGTCACCTAAGTAGATTTAATTTTTTATCAAAGTTATTTCTAATAATTCCTTTATAAGAAGAAGAAGAAGAAGAAGAAGAAGAAGAAGAAGAAGAAGAAGAAGAAGAAGAAGAAGAAGAAGAACTACAGAACTACAGAACTACAGAATCTAGGACCAGCAAAGACCCTAAGGTCCGCTCGAGGCTAGTCCGCTACACTAAATCAAAAACTACGATACACCCTTATCTACGAGTGTATCTCTAACATGCTATTTTTTTAATTTTTTAATTTTTTTTTTAATACTATCTACTGTACACACTTATCTACATGTGTACATTATCGTGCAATTTTAACTAATCAAACTAGGGGTCGGGGGAGATAGAAAGTTTTTCTTCTCATCTTCCGCAGCCACTCGACTGCTAGTGGTGAAAAGCTAATTTAGGGATAGAGACTACTTATAGGATAGGCGGAAAAGAAATGGGACATCTAAGCTACACATGCAGAGAATCGCCGGCATCATTTTTAGTCATCATAATTTCATATCCTTAAACCTCCGCTCCAAACTCTCTCTCTGCAAGGACGTTTAAATTCACAGTGCTCAACTACGTTATATTTAAACTATTCAAATGCACGTCGAGACGATTTTTGAACATATTAACCGAAGTGCTATCTACTACGTGGGTGGGCAGCCGATTCCAATTTTGAGTAACTTTAAATGTAAAATAGTTTTGGGCTATACTAGTGTTAAAACGCTTGTTCACTAATTTTAACCCGTGCTGACGAGTATTTCCCCTATGATCCAGTTCGAACAGATTGCGAAAGTCAACGTTTGAGAAACCCTTTAGTATTTTAAATACTTCTATTAGCTGGCCACGTAATCTTCTGCGTTCTAGCGATGGCAAATCTAAAGCCCTGAGCCTTTCCTCGTATGATCTATTCCTCAGCTCTGGAATTAATTTCGTAGCCCTACGCTGCACTCTTTCTAATTGCGCGATATCTTTCATTAAATATGGAGCCCAAAATTGAACAGCGTATTCGAGAAGTGGCCGCACAAGGGATTTATATAAAGGTAAAATTACATCCTTAGATTTGAAGGTGAAATTACGCGCGATATAACCCAAAACGCGATTTGCTTTTTTACACGCATCCGCGCATTGCTTCGAGAATTTAAAATCGTCTGAGACTAATACTCCCAAGTCTTTTTCTAATTTAACCGCGTCGAGGACTTGGCCTTTCATGGTATATTCTACTCTTAAATTATGGCAACCCAAGTGCATTACCTTGCATGTGCTTAAATTAAATTCCATTTGCCACTTGTCCGCCCAATTGGCAATCGAGTTTAGGTCCCCCTGCAATTTATTGACATCCGATCTTACATAGGCACGATTGCCCAGCTTCGTGTCGTCCGCAAATTTCGAAATCCGACTAAGTATGCCTTTATCTAAATCGTTAATATAAATTAAAAACAATAAAGGGCCTAAAACAGAGCCCTGCGGTACCCCACTACTAACGCTGGCCCAATCTGAACATTCCCCATTTATTACCACCCGCTGCGAGCGATCTTTCAGCCAATTTCTAATCCAGTTTAAAATCTTACCAGTCACCCCAATCGCTTTAACTTTCATTAATAACCTTTGGTGAGGGACGGTGTCGAACGCCTTTTTAAAGTCTAAATATATTACGTCTACAGCTTTGCTTTCATCGTACACGCAAATCATTTTGTGGAAGAATTCGAGCAAGTTAGTCAAGCACGATCTCGCACGCCTAAATCCATGTTGGGTATCGTTAATCAGCTTATTTGCCTCGAGGTGGCTCACTATTCTATCTTTAATTACAGATTCTAAAAGCTTCCCAACTACCGAAGTTAGACTAATAGGCCGAAAATTCGTTGCTTCAAATCTATTCCCCTTCTTAAATATAGGTGTAACGTTTGCTCGCTTGAAATCCAACGGAACTACGCCATCCTCTAATGAGCGATTGAAAATTTCACGCAATGGCTTAACGAGTTCATTTTGAAGCTCCTTTAAATGAATTGGATATACCCCATCGGGGCCCGGAGATTTCGACTTTTTCATTAGCTTAATAAATTTAAGGATTTTCTCGTCATTTATAGAAGAAGAAGAACTACAGAACTACAGAACTGCAGAATCTAGGACCAGCAAAGACCCTAAGGTCCGCTCGAGGCTAGTCCGCTACACTACATCCGAAACTACGATACACACTTATCTACGAGTGTATCTCTAACATGCTATATATATATATTTTTTTATTATTATTTTTTTTTTTAAATATATAAGAAGAAGAAGAAGAAGAAGAAGAAGAAGAAGAAGAAGAAGAAGAAGAAGAAGGCGGTGGTGTTCAGGGTGTTAAAATAAAGAGTCTATAAAGGGGATTAAAAAAGGCGGTTAAGATTAGCAAATAAGGCCGTAGGCCACACCCCGCAGGGATGCCTGTGTAACCAAGCTCTTCCTGTTAAGGAAGAGAACAGCGGCTTGTATCTATTATAATATAATTTAGGGAGATAGTCATAGCCCAAAGTTTTAAGGGTTATTATTTTCATCAGTTTATATTTTTATTTGTGAATTATTTCAAACTATAAGAAATATAAAGGGTGTTCCTAAAAAAATATCATTATCGAATGTTTTGGATATTTTAAAACAAAATATGTACAAATCTTTAAGTTCAGAATATGTATTAAAATTAATGCATGGCTGTTTTGTTTTTTTGTTTTATTTTTTCTTATATGAAAAGAATTCAGTTAAAAAAATTTCTTGCTTTTAGGCCTAAAAAACATTTTAATGTTTGCAGTCCAAAACCCCGATGCTAGAGCCAGAAGGTCGTAGGCCACAGACCGATGATCTGCCTGCGAAGCACAAGCTCCTCCTATAAGGAGTGGTGAAACCGCTCCTTTTTAATATAATTTTATTTTAATAAAAAGGTTTTTTTTAACATTAAAATCTTTTTAAAGTTATTTTAGGCCAAGCAAATTAATTTGAGGTAAATTCGCACTACTTCTCCTATTGATTATTATGCATAAGAGTTTTCCCTTCATCCATTCTCCTACATGATTGTTTTCCCATAGGCAATTTCACATTTCATGGTCAATTAGGCAGCTATGGAGAGAGAATGTGGAACAATAGGTTTATTAAAAAAAAGAATAGAAAATTTATGTGTTAATTTTCAACAAATAGCCTAAATATTTAAGAAAATAGTAAGTGAAATTTACATATTTATACACCTTAGGCGTGAGCCTGGTAGTCACCACCTTTTCTTAAATGGATTGATTACCTTAGCTGCATTTTCACTTCTCTTAACGTTACCTATTATATACTAGGCTCATTAAGAAAACGGAGGGGGAGGGGGGCTAATTAAATATCACCCTGAAAACTTTGCCCAAGTTGCGAATTATTTGGGGGGGTGGAGGAGAAAGTCTAATAGTTTTTCGTATCATCATCACGAACTCTATAATTTAAGAAGGGGATTTTTTTGAGTATCTGAATAATAATTTCATCTTAGTTTGGTTATGACTTATGTTTTTTTATCAAATTTATTTCTAATAATTCTTTTATAATATCAAAAAATGAAGTTCAGAAATGAATATATAAGTATCGAAATTTTATGATTTATTTTTATATATCTTCTATAACTCTATATTTTAGCAAAGTGATAGTTTGAAAGGGGGGAAATTTAGTATAGAGTTCCATTTTAAAATTATTATAATTGGCGAAGTTCAGAAAATTTAGCAAAATTTAACCATGGCTGCTTTTTTTTATATTTTAAATTTTAATCTTAGGAGCGAAGCGTAAGCTTCTTCCGTAGTGGGGAGTGGCGAAGCCATTGCTTGGTTTTGCTTAGAATTTTCTAATCACTTCTTTTGTCATTTCCTCAGTTAATTTGACCGACCGCGCCATACCTGATTGCCCTTTCGTCTCCTTCCCCACAGGTGAATTCTCCACGTCAATCCCTGGTCCAGCCGAGCGATACCTTCAGGCGGGTAGTGCCCTGGTACTCGACTGCATCGTTCGACACACCAGGTCCGCCCCAACGGCTGTCATGTGGTACCACAACGACCAAGGACTTGACTATGACTCGCCTCGGGGCGGCATCTCTCTCCAAGTACGATTCATTGCATGTTTTCTTCATTTGAGTAGAAACGCTTTTGTAACAGGCTGACAAATGGACTTTTATCACTCTTTTACTAGGCTCATAAATGCAATGTTATTCTTTTAGGCTGACAAATGGACTGTTTTCAGTTTTTTACTACGCTTACAAATGCACTAATCATTCTTTTACTAGGCTCATAAATGGACTTTTATCAGTCTTTTACTAGGCTCACAAATGCAATGTTATCATTATTTTACTAGGCTGACAAATAGACTTTTATCAGTCTTTTACTAAGCTCACAAGTTCAATGTTATCATTATTTTACTAGGCTCACAAATGCAATGTTGTCATTTTTTTACTAGGCTGACAAATGGAATTTTATCAGTCTTTTATTAGGCTCACAAATACAATGCTATCATTCTTTTACTAGGCTGACAAATAGACTGTTATCTGTCTTTTAGTAGACTAACAAATGGACTTTATCAGCCCATTACTATGTTGAGAAATGTATTAGTATATGTGTATTACTAGACTGAAAAATAGAGTGTTATCAGTTTCCTCGATCTTATCTGCGTAGCATTTTGTTATCCCGGAATGGATTCGGAGCAGAGCGCAAGCAATTTAACGCTTAAGCTTAAGATTAAACTACAGCAATAAATAAAAGATACATTTAATATCATTTGAAATGTCATTAATTAGCCGTATATAGGTATTGCCCATTAATCCCCCTCGAGACCTATCTATCTTGGGGTCCGCTGGTCCCTAACCTTAATTTATTTTGGGGGGGTTCGTTATTTTTTTTAAATTTTTAAATAATTTAAACTTAATATCTATATTATTTCAATAAGCTTATACATTTGTATATCTTCCGCACATTTCACTCGACCTAACTTCACCAAATTTCCTTCGAATCCCAATTCAAAAGCTTTTTATTGAAATAACTTGCCAACTTTTATAATACATAAATAAATACGTTTAACAAAGGGAGATTCTTAGAAATAATCTATTTCCTTGATTCTGATTCCCTAGTTACGGATTTCAGGATTATCTGATAATTCTGGACTGGATTACTAATCTTTTTTTGTCTCTTTCCCCCAGCTGGAAAAAACAGAAGACCAGACCACCTCCCGTTTGCATTTGTCCTCTGTCAATGATAAAGATTCCGGCATGTACACCTGCGTTCCTGTAAACGCCCCAAAGGCCTCTGTCTCTGTGCACATCACTAATGGTCTGTATAGAACAACTTTGCTTCCATTCTCTAAGTTCTCTCGTTTCAATTTGGCCTCAATTTTACGCCCATAATTTCCTAGGAGCTTATAAATACGTTCATGAGGATGCCAAGGAGCGTTTAGAGTGTCTATTCTGGCTTTTATCTATTTGTTATTCTCAAAATCCTTTTAATGCTTGATTTGTCTTTGTATGAAGTCGAAGTCCTACTCTACTGAAGTCATAGCCGCGTCTGTCCAAAAAAGGGCAGCTACCTTCTTTGTGAAACGACGTCAGGTTCAGAGGGGCTGTGTGTTCACTTAGTCCCTGATGGACAAAAAGGTTTTATTTGCTGACTACTCGGCCGTGTACATTGTACTTATGTGCACTTGCCCTCACTTAACTACATAAATGCACCCTATTTTCAAACACTTTCTTACGGGAATAATTTAGTTGGTTTTAATCTATTTTTACATAGCATATTTTTATATAATTACTCCATCATTTTCTTACTATAGTACCTTTAGGGTGTTCATTGGGGTTGATTAAATTTCTTTCCCTAGATGAGCTTCGCGCAGCTGTTCATCAAGGTGGTATCGCCGGGTCAAATAGTGCCAATGCCATATTGAGAAGAGGCCAATACCTTTTTAGCACCACATGGCCATCTTACCATCTGGGAATTTCTCTACTGAAGGCAGCCGTCATTTCTTGGTTACTGCAGTTCTTCAGGATCATGTAAAGACCTACGCAGGTACACCCGGCCAGCCCAAGAAACAATGAGAAAAGCCTGAGTGTACCTTAGAAGCACATACAAATATATCAACAGCTACTATAGCTGCCTGTCTGAAGGATCAAAGGAGATATAAAGAATCATAATGAACTAAAATGAATCTGTAAAAAAGCCACAAAAATGTAATTGTACGTTTATAACTTGAGAATTGCCAGGAATGGTCAATAAAGCATTCGAGAAATCGGGTTCAAAAGCCGAAATGATGAGAATACTCGCCTAGGCCAAATGGGTAAGAAGGCTGGAATGGTGGTAAACGACTGTTGCCGTGACAGACTTGTTGGTTAGAATGGTAGGATTCTTCGTGGATGGACGTGCTTTTTTGAATGTGGCATAAGATATGGGCATTTAAGATTGCTGAATTTGGCTGAATCTTTCCTGGTGTCAGCAGTATAGGGTCCGTCGAAATATGGCTCACATGTACTTACTATAAAGAGACAGAGACTTCTGATATATGTTTGGGTCTAATTTTCCCCGTGCTCCATTTCTGATTGCAAATAGGTTTGAATTTTGTCCCATTTGGGTTTGTTAACGTAACGTAACTCCATGAAATCCATGGATAAACCTGCAAGAAAAAATGTTGTAAAGCACACGAAGCGTCAGGTAAGGGCCATAAAAAGCGATGACGTGACCGTTGGTTTGTATCACAGGATTATAAAAGCTTTCGACGAAACGGGAAAAGGAAGACCAAAAGGTCCAAGTCGACGTCTCTGACTTGAACACAGCGAGTTGTCTGAGGTCAACAAAGAGGCACAAGCAGATGAGTGACTAATGGAAGACAGAAAGATCAGGCTAAGATCAATAAGGATTGTAAAACCCTATGGCCTTTTGCAATGAGCCTTCACAACAATATATATATAAGCGCAAGTTGTCTGACGTTAATATTTTGGAGCCAAATTGTCACGCGCCAGCATGTTTGCGTCAAGGTGTCCTAGAGCGATTTAAATATACACACCTTAATAGCAATCTATTAAAGTACAGCTTTAACTACTTAATATTAGCATACTGCAAAATTATCCATCTAACTGCATGTGTAAAGAATAATCCAATAGGATGTCATTAATTCTAACTGTTGAAATTCAGTAAATCTAATATTTTATTGTATTTAAAATTCCATAAATGGAAAAGTTTTCGCTCCAATAATTTGGTATCTGTAAGCATAATAACGAAGGCCTAAGACTGGAAGATCTTTGTACTATGTAAATAATTTAGCTGTATTTTGTGTAGTGATCCTAATGAACATTGTTGGAACTAAGTGTCACTCTATACTATTACTGTGCGGGGGAGAGAGGAATCTCATTTTTTGATCAACTTTGTTTCCTGTTTATTTTTTGTGTATATTTTCTATAATATGTATGCATTTTTCAACTGATTCATAGACAACAATTTCTGTGATAAATTCATTAAGACAATTTATATAATAATTATTTTCGTTATATACATATATGAAAATAAATTAAAATTTCTTATTAGGAGAATATAACAAAGATTTATATAGGGAAAATATTTGAAGTTTGAAAGAAAAACATAGATTTAAGGATCTAATAAAGAGCTCTATGTCTGTTGGTGACACTATATGATGTCAGTGATTCAGGTTTGGTCGTTCCTCTTGTCAAATATTGAGGTCAGTCCGTTTACAAGTGGAAACTTGTAAACGGACTGACCACAGGCTTCGATCCTTACCAAAATAACGTACATATATATAAATGTTGCGTTTCGATTACTGTATATAGATATATAAAAAAAAATATATATATATATATATATATATATATATATATATATATATATATATATATATATATATATATATATATATATATATATATTACTAAATCTAGGTTACTAGATAGTGAATGTGCATTTACTCTGGGTTTAAAAAATAATTCCAGGATAAATTTAAAGGTGATATTTATTTTTTTCTCTCTCCGGATCACTTTATCTAGCTATTTTTCTCTCTCTATCTTCCACGTACTCGTTCTTGCTATGTTATGTTTTCGAATCATGCGTAGAATTGATGTGTAGAAGTGTGAAATGTAAATAGCATTTCTTGATATGTATTTGTATTGGTATTGATCATTTGCCTTGGTCTTCTGTCTTATCATGTGTGGGAGTTTTGCCTGTCAATTACTTATAATCCACATTATCCAATCAACACACACGATGTGAATTCAGAGATTCAATAGATTTCACAGCTATGGTTTTTTTACTTTTATGCTAAGTTGAATATTATTTGACTTCATGATTTTAAAATTTCATTTATATATATATATATATATATATATATATATATATATATATATATATATATATATATATATATATATATATGCGGTTAGATAAGGTTAATAATAAGAATTCCTTAATCCACTGGAGAAGTCTCCTGGAGTTCCTCAATCTATTCAGGAGCGTTACATATACGACTCTTAGAGAAATGGATGGTTGCCCAATCATTATTTTTCATTTATCAAATATATATATATATATATATATATATATATATATATATATATATATATATATATATATATATATATATGTATTTGAAGGCCCAAGGAAATAAAAATTGGTAACACAACCTGGAAAAACACTAAGGAATATTACATCTACCAATGAAAGCTATATAGAGAACGGAAAGATAGGGCAAACTATTTTAACCGTTATATGAAAATAAATAAAGAAGTTCGATTTGAACCTTTGTCATCAAGCGCTCATCGCTTATATGACAAAGACGCTCATCGCCAGAGCTAGCGTTTTTCCGGGTTGTGTTACCAATTTCCATTTGGGTCTTTAAATACATCTATATATCACGCGTCATGTGATTTACAATTATTATTATTATTATTATTATTATATATATATATATATATATATATATATATATATATATATATATATATGAGAAAACGAATTGATCGACGCAAACTTCAAGCGAAGTATAAACAGGATGACCAGGACAGAGCCGTATAGATGCTTCGTAATATTTATTTTAAACGTTTCAGGATTATAACTAATCCCATCATCAGTGCTAAAGAAAGAATACAAAATACAGACCTAAATGTATACAAGAAAAGTTAACATACATAATAAAATTGTGAAACATGAATATTAAATTAGAGACCTATTGATTACATTAGAAATATGGAGGAAAAAAAACAAACTAAACCAACAAGTTAATTTCTAAGAAATAGGAAGGAAAATAATTGACAGTGGATTTTATTCTTGCATCCCCCCTAAAAAAAAAACAATGTTAAATTTAACAAATTAGCATGTTTTTTAATGAGTCACTATATTTAATGGGACAGATAATGAGTTATTATTTAGACTGGGTTGAAGTTTTGTAATATAAATCGCATAGGTGGGCGCGATAACCGATAAATCGATAATTGATAAATCAAAAATTATAATACAATATTGATTATTGACTATATATAGAGTTATTTTATAATACAATATTAAAAGTATTTGAATACTGTTTCTTAGTTTCTTACCTGGTGAGGATCTCTTTCATTTCCTCATAGGTTTTGAGGATCCTCCTCCAAGCTCGGACCTTCATATTTCTCCCTCCAAGGCACGCGCGGCTCGCTCCTGTGCTAAATTGGAACATAAAACTGAACTGAAATTATCAATTGTCGCTATTTTGGAACCAAAAGTATCAGCGATACCAATTAATCGATAACACGGAAATAAATTCGGATAACCCGATATCTTTATCAATATTGCATTTTAATTTTGATTTATCGATTTATCGGTTAACGCGCCCACCTATGATTAAATTGACTCTAGCAGGTAAAGGTCCGATATGTTTCTTACCGCACTAAGTATAGTGAAGTTCTCAAGTGTAGCTCTAGAACCACATTTTGACAAATGGTTTTGAATTGGTTTTAGTTTTTTTAGCTTCTGTGATTTTAAATTCAAAATTAATGCCATTCTTACTCTCCTCCATAGAGCATATAACTTGTCTTCAGCTTTTTCAGCCCTACATTTAGAATTCGAATTCTTAAGAAAATTCTTTACCTCCAATGGCTATCCCAAATCACTATTTCTGAGACAAATTAGTCTGTTTCTCAATAAAAAAATACTCGACTCTGCCTCCCCTACAAACTGTCAATAAATTAAAGATCTTTCTTTCTTTACCATACGAGTACCATACGAGTTATTAAAACTGTTAAATTCAGCCTATTCTCAATTATTACCATCTCTTGTTCTCATTAATGACTTCAGACTGGGATCATTTTTTAAGTTCAAAGATCAACCACCAACCAATAAGCAATCTAAAATTAGGAGTATATACGTTTTTCGTTGTACGTGCAGTAGCACTGTATCATACATATGTGGGGGCAACAAAGCGTACGCTTTACTCCCACTTCATGCAGCATATGGGTAGATCTGAAAGAATTGGACAACACCTTTCAAAACCTGATCCATCCCCACTTTAATACCATCTGCAACAACGTGGCTCTAGGGCTACCCTCGAGAACTTCACGGTACTTAATGCGGTAAGAAACATCTCGGACCTTTACCTGCTAGAGTCAATTTATATTACAAAGCTTCAACCCAGTCTAAATAATAACTCATTATCTGTCCCATTAAATATAGTGACTCATTAAAAAACATGCTAATTTGTTGAATTTCGCCTTTTTTTTAGGGGGGTGCAAGAATAAAATCCACTGTCAGTTATTTTCCTTCCTATTTTGTAGAAATTCTCTCCTTGGTTTAGTTTGTTTTTCTTCCATATTTCTAATGTAATCAATAAGTCTCTAATTTAATATTCATGTTTCACAATTTTATTACATGTGTTAACTTTTTATGTATACATTTAAGTCTGTATTTTGTATTCTTTCTTTAGCACTGATGATGGGATTAGTTATAATCCTGAAACGTTTGAAATAAATGTTACGAGGCATCTACTGCTCTGTCCTGGTCATCCTGTTTATATATATATTCCTTCTGTTTTGTTGCTTTATAAACTATACATTTTGTGACTATTTTTTATTACAATTTTAATCCATTATATTATATGTATACAGTGAGTTGAAACAAATATTTGGAAACATTTAAATAATCTATTTAATATACATTTTAGCTTTTAAAAATGAATGGTATTCTTACAACTGATGTATTTTGATATGTGTTAACGAAAGAAAATGAAAATTTTGGATACTAACGAGTAAATAAAAATTTAGGGCAAAAAGGAAGAAATAAAAATAAAAATGAGTATTTAGACATTCATGGAAAAAAATTAGTTATTTACAGAATTTTTGTATAGAATCTTCTACAAAGCTCTAAAATCATCCGATAAGTTCCAATATTACACTTGGATATTTTTATTGTTTAATATCACTTAGCATCTGACCATCATACCTCAACCATTATGCAACCCTAATTAAAAGTAAAGGGCTCTCAACTGATTTGAAAAGCAAAATAATTTAGCGTTACAGAGAAGTTAAAAGGCTATATAAGAATTTCTAAATCCTTTCGTGTTCCTCCTTTCACTGTAGGTTCGATTGTTAAAGAATGGAAGGCCTCCGAGCGTACTGGAATCGTTCCTCGCAATGGAGCTCCAAACAAAATATCTCAACAAGATCGTCGACGGATGCTGAGATCGATATCGAAGTACTCTATTATTGTTAGGAAAGAGATGCAAGACGATCTACATACGGTTGGGACATCAGTTACCAAAAGAATAATTAGTAATGGTCTCTCACCTCTTGATTATCACGCAAGACCCCTTTTCTGAATAAGCCATCTTTAAAGCATGGAGGAAGTTTACTTAAGAGCACAGAGAGAAGTTGGACCAATTTTGAATTAATTTGCCTCGGGGCGATGAGACCATAATCGAGCTCTTTGCTTGGAATGCAGCTCGCCATGTTTTGCGCCCTGATGGATCCGCCAATAATCGGAAGAACAGCATTCCCAAAGTCAAGCAGGTAGGCGAAAGGATGATGGAGTGCCACTGCTTTTCTTTTAATTGAACGGGTAATCTTCATATAATTGAGGAAACAATGACTGGAATCAAGTACGTGCAAATATTGAGCATAAAACCATCGATTGTAGATAAATTGATTATGCCGGATGAGTGGATATCCCAGCAAAACAATGACTCGAAGGACACGGAGAAAGCAACACGTGATTGGTTCCGGCAGAGCAATATTCGTATTCTACCGTGGCTCTGACTTGAATCCGATCGAACGTTTGTCGCTAACATTGAAGAAACAAGTCTTGAATTGGAAACCTGAAAACCTCCCCCAATTGAAACATGTATACAAGGAGGAGTGGGCAGATAATTCAACACAATATCGCCGGGACTCGGTCAAGTCTTGTAGCTTACCCCTAGAAGCATTTCAGGCAAATAATATCGATACAAAAACTATTAGACTATCTAATGTCCAAATACTTATATCCACCATATATTTATTTATTCTCTATAATACCATATAGATTTGAAGAATCTTTATTGTCTCTCTTAAATGTAATCAAGAACTGTTATTTAATAGTTGGAAACAATTTAAATCCATTTTTATTGAGCGTCAAATATTTGTTTCTCCTCACCGTTTGTAATTACGTCCCTTGATTTATGACCATCGCAAATGTTAGAGCTCAAAATAGGTACAAATATTTTTTTATAAGATGTTTCTAAATAAATAAATACAGCTGTTAAATTCAGGCTAATCATTTAGAGCAATGGACTGGGCTTTTCCCCTCAGGCTGCGGTATCGAGGGCTGAAAACGAATTGTACTTTGGATGCGAGGGGAAAGAAATAAGGGAAGCAAGATAGATAAGAAAAGGATAAAAATAATGAAAAGTAAGAAAGATTTAAAACAGGTTTATGAAGAATTTGATGCAGTTAGGGAAAATGAAAATGTGGAAAATTACAAAAGCCGAGTTGCCAACAGAGATTACTTGGTGGGGGGGGGGGTATCCCAGACCTGTAAAAGATTCATAACTGGGTTCGATCCTCTTTAAGAAGAAAGAGAAGAATATCTATGGATTGGCAAAGACCCTCAATCTAATATTTGCCAAGCCTTTGAAGAGAGAAATTCTACGGGATTCAAGTAACAAAAAATAATAATAATACTTCAATTGAGTTAATTATTTATAAGAAATTCAATGAATGGAGTTCAAAACTCCTTGAAATTCGTTTTTCCATTTTCCTGTAGGGTATTTTTGAAAAGGTAAGGTCACGGTAAACGTCATATAGTTTTATTCATTTAGACTTTGGGGGTATAAAACTACCAGTGCTCATGTAACTTCATGTATACTGGTGACTCGAAATTAAGGTTGATCTAAAACCTAAAACTAGTAGTAACATGTACATCTGCACAAAAGATTTATACTAATTCTTCTCTCGTTACTAAGGTACTAATGCAACCCGCAGGAACAACATAAGAAATCTTAGGAAAATTATTCCATTTCTTCCAGTTCTAAATCTCGTAGTGGTAATAAGGAAAAATACTGATAGAAATGCTCAAAGGGAATATTTTTGTAATCATACTTCCTCACTAACATCATTTTTGTCGCTTGAATTATTAAAAAACAATAATATACATTTATATCCATGCAAAAATACCCATAATAATTTATCTTCCCACCAATTGAATGGACTTCTTTAATTTCACACGTTCATCGAGTTAAAAAAAATTAAAAGTTTAAAAACTACATTTTTTAAATAAAATAATGATGTAATTTAAAATTGGTGATGCAAAAGCATAAAACACAATTTAAGTATTACTTTAAAATTTTAATTCAATGATCATTTATGAAAGGACTTACATTTGAATTGCTTCTAGACTTCTCTAGAATCTCCTAAAGAGTTCTACCACTAGCTACAACGGCTTGAGGTTAGCAACTTGTGAATAGGTGATTAACGTGGCAGCATTCTCAGAGTGTAGTTGCATGATTGTAAAGCAACAAGTAATTAGTTGCGATATCCGAAAGCGAGTCATGTGAAGGCGAGGACCAGTACAAGAGCAAACATCTTTAGTATTAAATTAGTAATACGTTTCAAAAGATTATTCCAATCCTCAGTAGTGAAGAAGACAGAAAGAACCGAACATCTACCATACAAATATTGCATTGAAAGTATACTACGTATGATTCCTTCCCCACCGCAATCCCACAATTACACCACTCTATATCTTCGATCGGAGAAAGGATATTCGCTCCTTTCCACCTTCCAATCCATTTCATTCTCGCTCGCAGATCTATCTCCCATTCCACGATCCGTCATTGGATCCAATTCTTCCACCAGCTCTTCCATACAGATTTCTCTCAGAAAATCTTCGCAAATGGAGGTGCTGAATGTTCTGAACGTCTCACAAAGAAAAGGTGCAGAGGGTAACGCTTACATAAGTAAACTAAACGTTAGATGCTCTTTTCCTCATCTTCTAAGCGCTTCTGGCTTCACAACATTTATCTTTCTTCACACTGCAACGCAGCAATAAACATCCAAAAGTACGCTGAAGCTTTTAACTAAATTGAGTTTGGGCTTTTTAGGGGTGTAATAATAATAATTGGTTTATTCATCAAGGAGCAATACATTGTACAATTACTAAAAAGACCTCGATTTACAAATTCAGTGAAAATATATTAACTAAAATAAATAAAAGCTAACATTGAACAATAAAAATTAAAATAGATAAGATCTTAATAAGAGCAATTAATGTCTAACATGTACAAAGTCTATTTGTTGAACAGGCGAGCCACATAGGGTATGGTGGACCACTTGTAGCGCTGTGTTCGGCACCTGGTCGGTAGCGATCCAGCACTGTCTCGTGTCTGGTAACGAGATGATGCTCTTGCTGGCTAGCAGAATGCTCAGGTGGTCATTTCCCATTAGTTTCTTCCCCAAACTAAAGGTGAGTTGGCTTCTCCTGTTCTCCAGCGATGGCAAGCCAAGCGTAGAGAGCGTGGCACTATTGCTGTTGTAATGGCCACTTATAATAATGCGACACAGCCATTGCTGTACGCGCTGCAGAGCGGTTCGCTGTGCAGCCGTGAGAGCGGGATACCACCCTTTCAGAGATCTCATCGCCACAAAATAAAAGTTAATATTTCCTTCCGAATAAATTGTTAATTCTTTGAACTTCATCTTTTGTAATATCTGTTAGAATTCGTCCTCGTCATAGAATCTTTGATTGCAAATCTGATTTTAATTATGAGAAAAAAAATTCGGTAATGCGACAAAGACATGTGAGGCAAGTGTGGCGGATGAGACGTTTAGGTGTATCTCTTCCAACACTGTCAATGTGCCCCTGTGCATTGCCTGCCAGAAATACCAATGACTTTAGAGTTGACCGTTAATGGAAGCTTTTGAATATGTTCACTTTCAACTCCTCCTCTCAGCTGCCGAGTGTATACTTCACTTTTTTTGTTCTTTTGACACTCATATTTGACAAGAAAGATTTTATGATAAGAACGTAATTAATTTTATCATTTTTGCTCCAAATACTGAAGAATTTTATAAAAGAGAGACGTAAGCTTTTATTTGTTGGGAAAACTTTCAAGAATGGATGGAATTTATTTTGTAGAATAAATTAAATGGTTAAACTGGTTTCATTTACACATTTTGGTTTAAAAAACGAATGAACTTCTTAAGGAAAATGATATTTATCGTTTGACAAGGAAGATAAGGACAAAACAAGACCTTGTTCATTGTGGCTATAATTTTACATAGTTAAAAAAAAACAAAAATAATCAATAGCAAGATATGGTTTTTACCTTTAACCGTGGAAGGTACAAGGTCATGCTTGAAAGAGAGTAAGAAGAAGACTTCCTCGAAGATCGGCCTTCAATCAATTGGCCTTGGATTGAAGTCTTCAAAATTCTGAATGGTCGCCACAAAATAAATTTCATTCACCTTTTGAACGGATGAAAGCGTCACAAATAAATGATTATAAAGTGAAATTAAAGCGTTATCAAGAGGGGGTTGGGAGGATTTTATACCTACAAGATCCCGTCAAGTTAAAACACTCTTCCATTTAATGCAGTTCAAAGTAGGTCAATCCTAAAGTTTAAAAATTAATTGGACGAACAACTATTTAATTATAAAGCACCGGAAATAAACCCATAGTATCAATCTGCTACACCTTTTTTTAAATCTTAATATCATCCAAAGACCTCCTTACTTTCTGCTCCTCACCACTTGCTCTACAACTAGCCATAGAACCGACCTAAAGGTATTTACTAGTCTCTATTTTATAAATGCTCTATATATTAATTTAAAAACATATAATTTTCTGAATTTAAAATATACTAAATTACAATCTTCACGTTGTTTAAAATTTCAATAACAAGAGATAAAAACCTAATAAGCTGTAATAGTAGATGAATGTAACGTTTTAACGTGTCGATATGAAGAACACCGAAAACTAACTAGAACACTATCTGCGTATACAGCCAGCGTTCTCCCTGAAGAAGGATTTAGTTCTCAGTTGCCAAGTTCAATTCTACGTAGAAAGGGAAATTTTACATACGCTATTAAATATAATGGAAAATCATTAGCTTTGAAAGAACAGAAATTTTACACTTGCGATCAAGATATTAAATTGTTTAGTAGAAATTTTATTATAATTCTTCCTAATAACTTCTCCGAGGTGGATTTTTCTTCTGCGTAATAAAATGTTATACAAATATAAAAACAGCGTGATTGGATACACTGCACCAAGAGTTTCCTAAATAATACGAACTACAGAACATAGGCAAGATGGTCGATTTCCTTGTAATAGGTTAGTGCGTTTGAGTGTGGGAGAGAATACTTATTTTTTGCTCTATCTTCTGTCTATAATATACAATCTATTTGATTTATTGAGCTATTTTTCTGTTTAATTTTCACCTCTATTTGCAAAAACTAGTAGTTGAGAATCATCATCTTAATGATGATTGTTCTTAACTTTGAGATGTGATATTACTTTCCGTTTTTCGATCTTGTTCCGTAGTATCCTCACCATACGATTATTTGGACTTGCTAATTCTTAGTCATTATTTTTTTTTTATTTCTGTGTTGAAGTTAAGAAATCTAAACCGTCGTCAATATAAATTGGCAAAATTATTATTTTTAGTTATTCTTCCCATTCTCTGCTAAATTCTTCCTCACCACTATGAAGGCAAAAGTTGACTTATTTAAACTGCAATGCTAAATTGCAGATAATTTTTTTATCTTAACTCTTTTATAAGAAAAAGATCAAAAGTAAATTCCACAGCAGGAAAGACCATTATCAAGCTACGTTTACAGACAAATTTGCAGAAAGATCTGTATTATAATATCAAAATAATTGCTTAAAATGAAATTTGAGAGCATTTTATTCGTGTCTCGCTTTATTGCATATTTCCAAATTGCTACGAAAATGAAGCCTGACAAATTTAAAAAAAGTGAGGACCATCCAGAGTCTTCCTGACGGCCTTTCTATCATAGAATTATCCATAGAACTGTGTCGAGCCAAAAGTACTTTGAAGTCATAAGTGAAGAACCTCAGCATCCAGCTTAGGCAAGACCAGGGAACGACAGGAAGTATCACTAAGCGAGATATGTTGAAGTCAAGAACTCCCTTGAAGAAGGAAACCGTGGGAACCAGTACTGCCATCTTTGAAGTTGAAGAGGTTGGCCCTTTGTATAGAAATACCAGGTGTATTCGTTGCATTAAGGTGCAGGGGATCTCTTCATCAAGTGAAGGTGCGTCCTCCGATTGTGCCCGATTCGGAGACGATAGAAGATTATCTGAAGCCACCTGGGCAATGGAGGGTAGGTTCACGGAAACAGTTATGGCGCGATGGCGTGCAACTTTAGCTTCCCGCCGGCTGTTAACATTTTTGGGGGGACAGAAAGCCAGAATGGGTAACTTAATTCGTGCCATGTATTCAGTGTGGCAAAGATCGAAAGGCCGCTACAGTTGCGCACTCTTCACTTGTTCCTTAGTGCGCCCATCAACATGCACAATTAGCACCGCGATCCCTACATGCCTAGGATCTAGCAGAAGCCAATCTCAAAATCCCTTTCGGCTTGCGGCTACCGTCGCGTCACTGATATTGCAAACAACGAGTGCAGAGAAGAAATAAGTTAAAATGTATAGAATATACATAGCCAGAGAACCTATTGGGGCTGTAGGTTTGGGAGGAGACGCAATTGTCAATATGTTACCCGCATGATTTTTGTCCATAGTATATCCGACATTCCCATGCGTGGTTAGCGTCATTGAAGAGTGCTGCGAAATGATCAGAGTCGGCATCGAACCGACCCAAGACAGATGACCCTATTACCCATGGTCGGTGAACTCCTCCCTTCTCCGAGCTCACGGGCTCTCTATGGCGCTCATGGCAAAAGTAAGACAGACATCCTGATTTAATGTCTGCAATTAATATACGAGCCGCGATTTATAGTTTTTCGCAAATATTAATCCAATTCAAGTGTAAGTATAGCACGAGGAGGCAGATTTATAGCTATGAATCCATCTTCTGTTTGGTCTAATTGTGTATGACCGATTTGAGTGGGAAGAAAACCATCACGACTCTACACTTTAAATCAACTTCCGAAATAGGGTTTGCGGCAATCTGTTGCAAATTGATAGTGCAATAAATCCTGACATCTTAGTAGCATATCATATTTGAAGGCAGCAAAAAAAGCTACCAAGGCCTGTTTAAAGACAACCTGACCCTCTCCAACAATTTGCTTGTTGAGAAATTGGAGGAAATGCAGTTTGAAAGATGGAATAAGAGATTTGTTGAGAAGAAATAAAATATTCAGTGACATGATTCCTAAAGCCAAATCAAAGTGTAAATCACATCTAAACCAAAAATATCGAAATCTTTACTTTTTTAAGTATTACTGGATTTCTCGGGCTAATGAAAGACAACACGAAATGAATCCTAGCATTCAAACACAAACACTATTCTTTTACACATATAATGAAATTCATGAATAAAGTTAAATATTAACACATGGCGAAAAATGCAACTTAGGAAGCTGGAAGATTCCTATGTAATATCTCACCCTTTTTTTCGTCGTAACCTTTTTATTTGATATCTCTCTCTCTCTCTTTCTTCGCTCGCTTTATCGAATAATGACGTGGCCAGAATCAATCCTGGATGTAGACGACTCTCTGTAAATTATTTGATTCGAGGATAAAGAAAAATAACAGCGAGAATCAAAGGATCATTTAGAACTCGCATTTTTATAGGGAAACGAACGATAATTAGAGAGGGAAGAAAAAATCGGGCGATGGCAGTGAAATTCAACTAGAATGTTTCGAGGCTGGATCAATTTATATAAAGGGAGTTGAATAAGTTTTTCAGATATGTGGAGGCCAAATATTAATGAAAGATATATTTTTTAGGGGGGTGGCATGTATGGCGACTGCCTACTTGTGCATAAGTCACCACACGCAACACAGCCTACTATTAGGCTATATTAAAAAACAAATAACAGAAACAAATAACGATATATAAATAAAAAATAAGAACGATGATAAAGGACAGGGGATAAAAAGAAAACAAAGCAAAAAGGCAAGAAGGAGGCGCGCTCCGGCGTTGGGAGTAAGCCCGCCTCCCCCCGGCGCAAGAACATGTGACCTACAAAAAAATAAAATAAAATAACGATCAAATAAAGTAGAGGAGGCTAACCTCCTCCAAAACGTCGTATTGTTCACAGGGCTGTGTGCACGAACGCGTCCCAAGTACAAGGGAAAAGCAGCAACGACCCCGCTCGTCCAGGTAACGAGACAGGTGACGTGCGCGAAGATCATCAGAGGGGGCCATTCAAGAAGAATTTGCCGAATAGTCTGGCGAAAAACGCAGTCGTCGCATTAAGGCGCAAGCGAGCGCTTCATCAAACGACGGTGCGTCCCACGAGTGTGGCCAATTTGGAGACGGCAGAAAGCAACCTGAAGCCATCGCGTCATTCGGGGGTAGGTCCATGGGAACAGTAGCGGCCTAATGGCACATAACTTTTAGTTCCAGTCGACCGTCTCCTATCTTCTTTGCCAGGCCACCCGGAGGGCAGCCCGTATTCCTGCCATGTAATCGGTGAGAGGAAGAGCATAAGGCTGGTCTGGTCGACCAGTCCTCGTAGACTCTTTGGTTCCCACATCTGCGTACTCATTCCCCACAATTCCTAGATGTTCAGGAACCCAGTAGAAGATAATCTCGGCATCCACCCGGCTCTCCCCATGGCGTCACGGATATTGTGAACTAGGAGATGCGGCGATTACAATGAACTGAGAGCACTCAGGGCGCTTTGTGAGTCGCTATAAAACACAATCCGCTCTGCAAACCGCGACATCGCATTATCTCTCGTACCGAGCAGTGTATTGCAACCAGCTCGGCAGTGGAGACAAACGCAGCACCTGGCAGAGCCCTGCTGACTTCAAACAGAAGGAACATAGAGTGGCACCAACCCTCTCCTCGGACTTGGAACCATCCATATACATTGGCACGGTTCCAGTGTGACACGAAGTTTGCTCCAAAAAGGTCGAGCGCAATACTTCGGGCGCTGTAGAAACTTTGGATCAGAGGCATGGACAAAAATAATCAAAGATCCTACCATCCATGATGGCATCCTGGATAAAACCAAGGGTTCCACCACCCAGAGAGCTATACTGAGCTCTCGAAGGAGTTTCCGAGCCCTAATTGCAAAGGGCTTAGGATATGATTGGCGCCTCTCGGCGGCGAAGGCACCATTGAGATCAGCTGCGGATGCAGTGATTGCTGTTGGCGACTGGGGAAGCCGTCAAGTCGTGCGTATAGGCGAATAATATACTTTGTACAGCGCAGAGCGAGTGGCATCTTCCCAGCAACGACAAGTAGGCTCTCAATAGGGGACGGGCGGAAGGCAGGCGTCGCCAGGCGATGGCCGGTGTGATGGATCGAGTCTACCTTCCGCAATATATGATTGCCTGCGGATACATAAAAATCTCATGCGCAGTCGAGCTTGAAACGAACAAAGAATTGATAAAAACGTAATTCAGTGGCTCTATCAGCGCCCCAGGCACTGAACGTAACGAAACAAGGAATATCCGTGCCGCGGGTACAAGAGACCCTAAGGCTGCGAGAAGAGTGGCCGGCGTGCTTCGAAATATACGCAAACCTAGCCCTAGCTCGACGAAACTCACCGAGAGTGAAATCGTTCGGGCGACGCTTATATCGCATGTAAGCATAACGCTTTTGTTTGAAAGCCGCCTCACACTCGGCTGACCACCACGGTAGCGGTCAGCGTACAAAACAGCCAGACGTTCTAGGAATAGTAGTTAGGCCCACGGCTATAAGGGTGGCAGAGAATAACTCAACGGCCTCATCTACCGACCTAAATCCTCGACTGAGACAGAGAATTGAGTTATTTCCTGGCCACCGCACCGGCGCCAAGAAACGCTATGGCGACCTCTGAGCCCAGAAAATGATATTCGAATGGGAAAGTGATCACTAACATGGAGGTCATCAATTTCCCGCCACCCTAAATCAGGCTGGGCATCCGGAGAGCACAAGATAGATCGAGTCAGGAAAATGAAGCAGTTCTCAGACAGTGATGCGTAAACTTATCCACATTTAGGACACCCACCTCCAGCTCGTTGATCATGTCGGCAATGACTTTATCCACGGGATTAATCGAGTAGTCTCTCTAGAGGGATTGGCTACCTTTCAGATCTATGAACAAGAGAATGGGCCCCCTTGCCACGATGCGGCGAAAGTTTCCCGCGTCGAAGTCAGCTGACGGTGGAATTTACGCGAAAATAACAGTATACCTCCTATCCAGGTGCAGCTGCACAGCTAGTACCTGAAAGGAGGTATCTAAAGTAAAGAGAAAAACGGAGACATCTTGACAGATGTAAATGGCGCATCCTCCTTCTCAGCGCCCGTCTCTTTGTGGTGGAGTGGTAACACCTGTCTAACCCGGGAGGGTGGGCAAGGGTCACGCGCCTAGCATGGTCTCCTGCAAAAAGATAGCAAACGGGGAACGGGAGAAGACGAGCAGCTCCTCCCAGTTGGCTCTGAGTTCCGCGGCAATTCCATTAAAGGAATATGCCCTCTTCGGGCACTCTTTGAAGTGATATCCCTCAAGGGAATGTCCGGATGCTTCCCGGAGGCAGAATTCCGGGCACTCTTGGATGGACAATACACTAAAGGCGCTGTCGCCTTCGAGGACTTATCGGGGGAGGTTGCGCTCGCCATGCAAGTCTTTTGCTCCTTTCGCATCGAAACTTTAGGTCGCTAGCACAGGGTGCGGACGTAAGAGCCGAAGCTCCTTTAGTGCTGTCCTCCTTTCGGGAAGCAGAATTAGAAACCCCGAAAGATGGCCTCACTAACAACTTTAAGGCTGTTGCCTCCTGTGAGTCTAACGAATGGGTAGAGGTGCGAGGCCATTTCGCCTTAAGGTAAACGGTCACACTAGAGAGGAAGGGAGCGGGAGCCCTGGTTTAACCCTGGCTGGGTGGGAACCCTTTGTAGCGCCAACCTTAACAGGGAAGCGCCATTGGTTGGTAGAACCCGCAGAAGAGTTCTGAATGGACGCGTAAACGTCCTTGCTCGTAGACCTGGAGGGGCTGAGAAGCGGAGGGTGTCTTTTTTAACATTGAGACATAGGAGGCCCCCAGTAGCGCTGGCGCGCAAGGACCAAGTTCTTAGCCTCTCAAAATGAAAGACGATTCTGGGGCTGAACGGCAGGATTTCCTTCTCAAGGAGATACACACACATTGCTTCAGAGAAGCGGGGTGCGGCTCTCCGCAATTGACACACTTGGCCACAAACGATTTGGACTTATCATGTGAGGCTTGGAGCAACCTACACAGACTTCGGGTAACCCTGAGTTTGCACGTCTACATGAGAGCTTCGTATGGCCGAAGTGGTGGCAGTAGTAGCACCTACGCGGTAGCGATACCAACTGGCACGCACTGAATCAGGGAGCTTGTTAGAGTCGAACGTCACGAAGAGTATAGGGTCTTTTTTTAACCTTCTAATGCCGGTAAACCGGCATCTGTGGAGGAAGAGAGAAGGGAGCAGGTACATTTAACCCATGCATACTAGTCGCACACGCCTGCAGGACATTAAGGGGAACGGGCCGGCGAGCCAATCTATCTATTTCTCACTTAATAGAGTTGGCCCTATCGAGACTCCCCCACCGGGAGCGGTCAATTATTGGCCGCTTGCCTGCTTTCTTGGCAGTCCCCTTCGAAATCAGAGGGAACTGACGCTGGAAAAAGTGAGTCGCCCATGAGCGACTCCAGAGAAGGGGTTGAGAGGAATCCCCTATACCCGTATGCATAGGAGAACAGTAAACCTCCTCTCTGATCGCAGAGGTTTGAAGGGGCCTCTATGAAAGCACAGGAAAGGGGACCTCCATTTTTTCTGTGGATCTACCCGGGTGCGGCTGCGACGATGTTACCTGGGAAGTGGATAGAGTTTTTTTAAATTTTCTTATCATCGTGCATGGGGACCTTATAGTTTGTACGGGACACAAATGTCCATCACCCCACGCAAGAGCTCGCTTTGCGAGGGGTAAACACGTGGCCAGAAAAACCAGCTGCCGCCATTTGAGGCCACTCCTCCCGCCTAGAGACCTGGCAGCCCATCGGATGGCGGCTCCACTTTAGACACGACGTAAAAATTGATAGAGAGTGAAAGGAGAAGGAAAGGATATGTGAGCACGTTGTTAAAAACACACCACCACAAACCACAATTAGAGGTCGACCCGAGAAAGTTGTGTGAGAGGTTGTATGGGAAGTGAGGAAGCCGGGTAAGAAGAAAGAAGGGAAATAAGCTAAGCTGGGACCGGGCGGAGCACTAAGTCCCGTCAGCGCGGAGGCCAGGAAAGTTAATCGTCGTGCCCCTTACGGGGCACGAATGTAGGAGTAATATAGAAAAGTGGATAGTTTATGTATTTTTAGATAATTGAATTCTTTTGAATTTTAATTCATGCAAGGAAAATTGAGATAAAGTAAAGTAATGAACAGAGAAAAGAACGACTGAAATATGAACTATGATGAAAAAAAAATCTTAAATCCCGGGAAGAGAGAGAGAGAGAGTCACAAGGAATATAGGTAACTCCAAAGACTAGTACATACCTAGGAGGTATGTACCAGTGTTGTATCTAGTCTAACTCGTACATAAATATGTCCAGCCGAGAGTCCTTGTAGGAGAAAAAGTTCCCGCAAAGGCTAATCCTAAATTGGGGTCGATCTAACTTGTAACCATGTGTGTGCGTGGTATTCATGTTCAAAATCAACAACTTCCTGTAGTTCACCTTTTTAATTCCCCCTTTAATTTTGTAGAGCTCATTGAGATAAATACTTAGATGGTGCATCTCTAGGAAGAACAGCCCCAATACTCGTAGCCGGTTTTGGTATTCTTTGTGGCTAAGGGACGTGATTAGTTTCGTGGCGTAGCCGTTCAATGTTTTTTGACGTATTCTTGGTGACTATAATTATACGGCGTACTAAAGGTGCGGCCGTACTAGAAAGGTGTACGGGGTGAATACAGCCTCTTTGTTTCGGAAACGAAATTGTCTCTTTATGTACCTCAAAAGGCTCTGGGCTCTTTTCTCGACCTCGGTGCTGCTGATTTGCACAGGTTCTTGCGAAGCCTGTGCTGGAAAGCTAAGATTAAGTTGTGAGATTCTAATTGCTCAAATATGTGCCCTGCAATTATGCTCTCTAGCAGTTTATCCACGGGAAGGATGTAAGACTATTAGGCCGGTAATTGCCCGGGCTTTCACGTTCTCCATTTTTAAAGATGGCTGTCACGTCCCACATCCTCCAGTCCTTTGGCACGGAGCCCGTTTCAAGCGAGATCAATAAAGATCGCAATGAGGTATGGCAAAAAGCTGACCGAAGACGGAAATAGGAGTTAATTAAAAAGATATAGACTAAATTGGTTTGGTGATAGTGGTAACGGTACTAAAGACTAATATGGTAAAATTTATTGGTGCTAAATTCTCAGTAGCGTACTCCTTTTGTTATTATGCAAAGATCGGCATGGAGTGAACCTAGGATAGTTTTTATTCATTAAATACGGATGCTTATTTGGCGAATACTACCAAGGACATAGTCCCCAACATCAAATGGCTTATTCCTTTTCCATTTAAATAAAATAAGAAAACTCTGGAGTGGCGACCGCAACAAGCATTGAACTGTCTCTTTCCTTCTACTGAAGCACACAATATAAATAACCACATAAAGAGAAACAAAGGCCAGCTAAAACCAACAAAGAAAGGCAATATTTGGCATACTCGGCATCAGAGGGTGGCCTACCTTTACGGAATGAAGAATATTCATGGCCTGAGTACAAGATTCCCTAAGGATGCTGGTGTAGGGCTCGCTGGTAAGGCGTCGGGTGAAATAAGACCAAGGAAATGACGGAATTCTGTCATATCTAGGCCAGTCTCTTTTAGGAACAAGTTATGTTCAGGGGGGAGATAGATAGCCGGAGAAGTAGACTATCATAATATTGGCAAAAGAAAAAAGTGTGGTTTGGCATAAGGAAAAAGACAGTTCAATGCTTGTTGCACTCGCCACTCCTAAATTGGCCTCCTGGGGTAGCAAAAGAGATCGAAAAATCCTCTACGTAGATCGTAGCAAGAACGTTTTCTAGCAGTTTTCTAGGTGATACCGTTGATGTTCGAAGCAAAAAGAGTAACAATGAAAACACTTCAATGAGAAAGCTCACCCCCCCCCCCCCAGTACGCAGAATCGATTATCTAGTATGAGCTCATATATGAAGTTCGGGAAGCGTCTCATCGCTCCCATGGTATGAACGAACTCCATGATACCGTATCGCTTTGCCATATCATAGGCCTTCTCCATATAAAAAGAGTACCGTAGAAAAATGCCCTATACGAAGAAACCCTCGCATATAGTACTTCATAGTTGAAACAAAACTTCTGACGTGCAATAGAACTTGAGGAAATCTCATACTTCAGGAAGATGTAGGCCTCCGCTGTCGAAAAAAACAACCTAATCTAATATTAACCAATTTTTCGGTCAACTTGAACACCAAAGAAGTTAGAGTATCTTGGTGGAAACCAACCGGTGAAAATTAATCTCTTCCCAGTTTTCAAAATGCTAGCGCAATAGTCTTTCACCAGGAATCTGGAAAGATACTTTATGCCCAGATCCTGTTAAACATATCTATCCAAAAGGCAATGGCTTACTCACCTATGAGTCCAACCCTGGCATACAGAAGTTGGTGAGGAGCAGGTATAGTACCAGTGCATGTAGGGAGAGTGAAGAGCAACCAACGCAAATATGTCGCTGACGGGCTCTCTGACTCTCGAGGTAAAGTCTAGTTGGTGGCCTAGAGCAAGCGCAAGCCTTACACTCGAATGATGGCGGAGTCCCATCCCGGCTAGATCAAGAGGAGAAACCGGTCACGAAGAACTCCACTGCGGGGGCAGGCTCCAAGATGGTGGTTCTGTCCTCCTGAAGGACTGTATGAGGGTCCAGCGAGATTTTGTTCCGAAGCTTTTTGAATCCCTTCTACACCTCTGCAAGATGAGATTTCTCTGTTGAGTGAATACACTTATGGCCGCCAAGAAGAGGGGCGGGTGTGCTTCGAAACATACCTGAACATTGCTTTTGCTCCACAAAATTGACATCATCTTCGTGGTGGAGCTTATAACGCATAAAAGTTTGTCGCTACTTCCTGAGGGCCCGCTCATACTCGGCGGATGTATTAAACAGCCAGACGTTCTAGGAATGGTAGTGAGAACATTGGTGATGAGATTGGCGGAGAAGAGCTCGAAGGCATCACCACCCGACCTACATTTATCAAGTGGGATAAAGAAATCAGACTAATGATCTTATCTTTCATGGGACCTTCCAAACATTTATAACGTTGTATCCGACTCAGTCTCATACACACACTCATCATACAAAATATGCCGTAAAAATTCAATCTTGATGTGTTCAATGTGTACATCATATAAGTCAAAATCACATTCTATCTAATCCTCACCCACAAACACCAGCTCCTATTTTTTTATGCATTTACCTTTCGCCCCCATATAAAACCCTGTCACATGTTTCAATTATCATTTCCATAAGACTAATATAAAGACTATCCATTATTTGTAGAAAAAAGGTGTTAGAATTCAAAGGGGGGGGGGAAAACTTTTCCACTTACATACAGACCAAGAGAGCAAATGATATGCTCTACATGGAAGCAAAATGGCTTAGCCGAAATCACGGAACACTCCTAGAGGAAATAAATAATGTGATACGAGGTAAAAGTATATATACATTAAAGACGAACTTTTACACGCTTTTTGCAAGTCACCAACCTCCAGAGGAGATAATGGTTGCCACTTGAAAATAAACAGGAGTAAGCGAGTGTAGATATTGAATGGAGACAAGAACGTAACGACAGTGAGAGATACAAAAATAGAATGACTAAAAGGCATGAAATAAGGGTGCGAGACTAACTCACATTGCGCCAAACATTATGACATTTGGACTAAAACTTACGAAATTTAGATTGACCAAACTTATATATACATACATACAATAAAAAATAACACAAAAGGGGCTAATATAATTTTGAAATGACTATATGTCGGAAATTATATTTTCCGACATTCTTTACCCTTTCTCATCAACTTCACCCTCTGTGCCTCACTATCACTTATACTTTTCTCAGCATAGCATAACAAATCTTTCTTCCCGGACAATCTTTCATCCGAATCCGAGTCTTTCTTGAAACATAAAATCTGTTCACACGACACAACCATTTGCGACCTTATATTTATTGAACCTCCCAGATTGCTTTTCCCTGTAGACATTATTATATACCTTATTCAAACAATATCTACATCCTCTAAATTCACGCTCATTCAGTTATTTTCTATTCAGATTGCTTACCATACTAGACTTCTACTGTAATTTTACATTAACTTTTTTTCCACTTTGCCTTCATCCTGCTGTAATATCATAACATTGTTTTAATTCTCATGAATTGTTCACTTCCAAATACTTTTAAATCAAACCACCAGTTCCAATTGATTAAACCAGCAGCTCCATTTATTTTTAATCTCTTAGCCACTGTAACATCGCCTCCAGCTGCCTTTCCATCTTTCATACTTTCACTGCGCTCTTGACCTCCTGCATGGTTACAGTTTCCTACCGAATACTTCATTTGCTGATTTCATAATATGACTAATATCTCGATTCACTGCTGTTCACGCTTCCAGGTATGCCTTTTTGCGTTTTTCTTTTCATCTTTAATCATTTCCATTATGAAATGTCTGCAAGTATAGCTCTACTTCACGTTAAATGCATTTTACTTTCCGTACTCACACCTTAACCTATTCATATAGGTAGAATGGCTATTTTTCATACACCCAAATATTTTCATATCTATAAATGTCTCACTAGTATGTGATAGATAGAGAGATAGATAGATAGAGAGAGAGAAAGAGAGAGAGAGATCGTTGTTCGCACACATTCATATAGCCATAGAGGAAGAGTCGTAAATGGCATCCGCTCAGGAAATGAAGGAATAAATTTTCTTAGGGATTTAATTTCCACCTGTTATTTTAAATTTGGAGTTTAATGTATTTGGTCAAAACAATATTCGAAGCTTAACTTCCAGTCAGAGGTCAGAGTACTGACCTCCGACTGTTGTCTCTTTTTGATCGTCTTTATTCTTGCTCATGCAGTTATTTGGTTTCTTCGCTCAAATTTGTCAGGACAAAATTTTTGGAATCATATATTTTTTTTTACCATTGAAATGCGAAAGTCTAAATTGTGACATTTTTTGATTTACCATTATGGATTTTAAAAATGAATTGTAGAACAAACCTACATTAAAATATAACAAAACAACAATATAATTACAACATAGGAAATCAAATTATATTACAGTAGAACGTTGTGAAAGGCATTGGAATTACCACAAGGAAACGGATGTTCTAGTTGAGATGGTAGTCTCCAACCTTAGCAGTTACAATCTTCTCTCCCTAAAATGACAATGCCTTCAATGGTTGCCACAATGAAGACATCTTATAATTAAATTTAAAAGTCTCATACATGGACTATGAATTTGTTATTTCAATCTTTGAGGTGAATCTCTGGATGCAAATTATCCCAACATCAAAGTGGCAGAAGAATTGTAAGATCCATTCCATGATGGGAAAATGAAGGTTATTGGCAGAGAAAAAAAGTAGTTTGAGGTAACAGTGGTGTTAAGCACAACGTTTAGATGCGACAATCCTTTTGATTGATCAGGAATTTTCCTCTTCTTGCTCACTCAGACTGGGCTTTGATGTTCTCTCCAACACCTCCGAGATTTGACATCTCACCATGACGACAACATCCTACCCTCACTATCAGACATTGCATGGGGGATGTTTCCCTCCTGAGTCACTGCTCCTTTTCACATTTCTTTCTAACTTCAAGCTTCGATCCGGAGAGATGGATCAGCTGGTCGTGGACAACTCGCCACAGTCAAACTCGCCGTAGCTAACTGGGCGTAGTGCATAGATTTAATAACTTTAAAATTTTTCTTCTAAATATAATGGGTTACATTCTTAGATTAGGATAGTTCCAACTCGAGATATACATTTGGCTACAGTGAGTTGATGCACGAGAGAGAGAGCTACAAGGAAAATAAGTACCTTAGAAGACCTTAAGGGTACTTTTGTCGCAATTCTTGAAGGCGTCCGTTAGCAACCTCAAAGATTACTCGCGAGGATCTTAACGGTGATTCCGCAAGACTTTATCTAGTCTTGACTTGAACTGGTAAACAGATTCACGGTTGACAACTTCCGTCGGAAGTGCGTTCCAACTACCACAGATACTGTATGTGAAGAATTTCCCACACAGATCACGATGGTATCACTTCAGTTCAAGTTTGTAGCCGTGATTTCTTGTTCTCCCCTAGCTGAGCTGGAAAATATCCCCGTAGTCCAGTCTGTTGAAGCCTCAAAGTATTTTAAACACTTCGATAAGCTTACCACGTAGTCTCCGGGTCTTCAGCGAGAAAATATCTAATTTCTTTAATCTATCTTCATAACTTTTATGTATCATAGAGGGAATCAGTTTGGTTGCCCTGGCTTGCACGCGCTCCAATCTCGCGATGTCCTTTCTAAATGAAGGACTCCCAAATTGTACGGTATACTCCAGGGGCGGTCAGAAGAGAAAGTTGTACAGACACAGTACTATCTCCTTGTTCCGATATCCAAACTGTCGCTTTATATATCCTAACATCTTTTGGGTTTTCTTTTCCACCTCAATACACTGTTTCGAGAACTTGAGGTCACTGGTGATAGTTACACCCAAGTCCTTCTCAGTGTCGGTGGATTCAAGAGCAGTGCCCTTAAGACTATAGGGTGATTAAGAATTTCGGTGGCCGATATGCATCACTTTGCATTTGTTTACGTTGAAAGGCATTTGCCACGTATCAGACCACTACCCAATCTTTCGAAGATCTTCCTTCAGGCTTGCAGTATTTCCATCCTTTTCAACATTCATACCAAGCTTAGGATCGTCGGGAAATTTAGAAATCTTGGCAACCACGTCACCATCCATGTCGTTGACGTAGATGATGAATAGTAGTGGTCCCAAGACAGAACCTTGAGAAACTCCGCTAGTAACGGGCACCCACTCAGAAGCCTGTCCATTCACCACCACCCGTTGCCGTCTGCCATTTAGCCAGTTCTCTATCCAGCCTGCTACTTTTCTGTCTATGCCCAGCCCTCGCACTTTCCAGAGAAGGCGGCGGTGTGGTACCTTATCAAAAGCTTTCTGAAATTCTAAGTAGACCACATCCACCTCCTTGTCCCGATCGTGCTCACTGGAGACGAAGTGGAAGAATTCCACAAGGTTTGTCAGGCATGACCGTTGCCTTCGGAAGCCGTGCTGGGAACTCTTCAGTAGCAGGTTTGACTCTAAATGCAACGTCATTTTGTCCACCATAATGCTTTACATGAGTTTACCGACTATCGAAGTCAGACTGATAGGTCGGTAGTTCGACGGTTGGCTACGGTCTCCTTTCCTGAAGATTGGAGTCACCTCCGCTTCACGCCAGTCTCTAGGAACGCATTCGGTCCGGATTAACATGTTGAAGATTGTGCTCAGGTGTCGACACTTAATTGCACACTTCTTTCAACACTTTAGGTAGAAACCCATCCAGACCAGGTGACTTATTCGTTATTAGGTCAGTGAGCTTCATTTTATTTCTCCTTCGGTGAATTCCATATCCTCTAGCTTTCCCCCGAGTAGGAATCCGTTGGCTGGGGATGGGACCACACTCTTCAGTAAACACTGAAGAGAAGTAGTCGTTGAGGAGGTTAGCATTTTCTGCATCTGAGTGCTTTAATGTCTCCTCCTCAATCCTCAAAGGGCCAATCGTCCGACGAATTGGTTTACAGCTTTTTACACATTCAAGAAACTCCTTGGTATTCTCTTTATAGAGTCTCGTCACTCGGAGTTCCTCAGACGGCTTAGCCGCCCTTATGCTAGACTTCACTCTCCTGGCTAGCCTCCGGTATTCGTCAAAGTCACCTGAGATCTTTGATTGTCAGTACACATTTCTCTTCTTCCTAAGCAGTTGGCCGATTTCTCGATTAAACCACTTTGGTTGAACAGAAGACAGACGAAGGCATTTCAGAGGGATAAAACGTGATTGAAGACTAATGAATGTGGTTTTGAAACTGTTCTACGAGTCCTCAACAGCCTCGGACACTTCTAGCATCGCGTCACTCAGTCCAGCACGAAGACCTGCAAAGTCTGCTCTTCTCAAATC
The DNA here is from genome assembly GCA_963969495.1 of Ceratothoa steindachneri. Taxonomy (NCBI): domain Eukaryota; kingdom Metazoa; phylum Arthropoda; class Malacostraca; order Isopoda; family Cymothoidae; genus Ceratothoa; species Ceratothoa steindachneri. The sequence goes on from CAXAKS010000455.1 coordinate 113,440, forward strand.
AAGTTTTCTCGATTTACTAGTTGCAGGCCCTGCTTTGGGGACTTTGACCACAAATCTAATTAGTCACTGGTCACTGCCACCGAGCTCTTCGCCAACAGAGAGGTCCTTTACGATGTCATCCTCAGAGGTGAAAACCAAGTCAAGGATATTGTCTCCTCTCGTTGGCTCTCTCACCCATTGGGTCAGGAACTCGTTGTTCGCAAACTCCAGAAGTAGTGCGTTCTCGCCACAGGGTTTTCTCGTTTCCCAGTCATCATGGGTATTGAAGTCACCCATGGTGATACACACTCTGTCTTTTACAAGTGTGCCCAACAGCTGGTACAGACTCCTGTCCTGTTATAAGAGTTGGGCAGGGGGTCTGTAAAGCACCAGAGTCCTGTACCTGAGAGGACCTATCTCTAGGTCAACACCTAGTAGTTCATGGTCGTATCCAATGTTGCATTCCGTCGAGTTGAGAGTATCCCTCACATACAACATCACACCACCACCCTCTCTGTCTGGCCTATCTTTCAAGAAGAGCTGGTAATATGGAATAGTGAATTCACCTTCAAAATCTCGGCTTGAGTTTTTTATCCACGAATCCGTTATGGCCACCATCTCAGGTTCTTCTGTTGCTACGAGGCCACGGAGCTCAAGAAACCTATTCCTGATTGACCTCGCATTGAACAGAAGAACTTTCAGGGAGTCCACCAGCCACAGAAGTGTAGTGTTTGAAGTATGATGATTAATCTAGTGAATTCGTTAGAATTTACTCTTGCTTCATGGCTACATTCAGTCGAAACTTGGCTAGGATCCTGTCAAGCATAGTCAACCCAATACCTTTGGGTTCTTCATCTTTCTTGACAAGATCCTTTACCTAAATGTCATTAATGAAGGGAAAAGTTAGATGTAACTAAGCGCGCGGTATTCCTTTGGGTAGAATCCGGAGGGTGGAAAGATTGGGTGGATAAATGATGATCTTGCACTCTCATCATCGTATTTCTCTATCTTTAATCGAAAATAACTTCTAGCCATGAGTTACGTCGACCGGCTATTAGTAAAGTATAATTAGTAATTATCCCCCCAAAAATAAAAGGATATGATCTAATGGACCCGCGGAGAAACCAATCAGGTTTGGACTCAAAACCTCAATTACCCCTTGTGACATTGGTTTGACCTTCATATCTCAAAAAATGGCCAATTTGGCACTTCTAGTCACTAGGGGGCGCCATCTGGTGGTCAACTTATATCATATTTAAATTCAGTGACCTCAATGACCTTTGGTAACATTGGTTTTAGCTGGCTACATTGAGCCAGAGACTCGTTGCGGACAGAAAATGAACACAACACGAGATCTGTATCACCCATAGACCTGCTTCGCCGCAGTTGGAAAGAAAACAAACATTTTCAGATTTAGAAAGTAAATTTTGGAATGAGGTTTGTAAAAAAGGTGGTATAGAATTTAACTAGCCAGAAGTATGAGACTATCTAGTGGACTGGGGAAATAGGGGTACAAATTGTCTTGAATGTCGCAGACTTTTCTCCCATTAGCTAGTACAGTAGAACTCGGCAGTATTTATTAGGTTGAAAATATTCTTATTAAAAAAGAAAATAATTATTTTCACCCACTGAATTCAAAAGAATGAGGAGAGGGGCTAGCTTGAACTCTGCGACTGTCCTAATTGGACGCATTACTGACACCACCGCCATTTCTTATCTCGCTCGCAGGAACAAAGTTTATATATACGCACATTTCCAGGGCAGTTCCATTATCAGGGTTTAGTTTGCTTTTATGAGACATACTTCTGGCGTTCATTTTACTGTTAGTAATTCATTGGCCCACCTATAGTAAGGTCATGATTACAAAAAATCATCAATAAATATAACTGCGCCAGTGTTATTACAGCTACTAGTGAGGCCGTTGTAATGTTATGAGCTTCACTTGCACATCGACCATTTGACGTGTCGCGTCTCCCTTCCATAAATGCTTAAATTTTAATTTCATTTAAGCCTCTTGCAACCGTAATTAATGGGGACCATTTCGCCATATCTAAAATTCTAAAACTTTTGGAATGGGACATTAAATAACCTATTACTCGTAAAAATCGTGTTAATTTGTTTTAAACCCACCTATCTCTTTTACACTTAGATTATTATAACTAACTATTTGTATATGTTTGGGGATTTAAGAAGGTGGGCAAGTTTCTGTATGAAGAATAAGTAAGTGATTTGTTAATTCCATTGCGACTCTCCTCCTAGGCTTCCGTACATCCCGTCCATTCTTAATTTAGAAAACCTTGAGCGAGATGTGATCAGTCGCAATACGAGTTCAAAATAGGATTAGAATTCCCTTGTTCCCTAGCATTAATCTTATTTTGGTAGTTATGTTCCTGGCTTAGGAGAGTACAATTTGTCTGAAAGGAATTTAAATGGAAATACTTAAAAAGACACATTCGGAAAATGAAAATTGGACATTCAAAGTGAGTCGACAAATTGCAACATCTTTAATGCATGAGATACTCAACAAGGAGACAGAGCTCAAAGGCATGGCTAAATAATTATGTGAAAAACAATTTTGCTGGTTCATGATCAGGAACAGTTAAATGCTCCCAACATATGCAGAAATGGAACCCCTTTGCAGGTTTATGTTTTATAATTATAAATTTCTGACATAAGTTAATCGAAAATCAAATATAAAATAACAAAAGGAACGGCTTCGCCATTCCTCTTACCGCATATCCGGTTTTGGCAACGCCTTTTGGTCGTCGAATTTGAAAGGTGAATAATTCAAACGAATTTTAATACGTTTATTTTAATCCGCACTCGATGTTTCATTTAAATCCGATCTAATATTTTTGTGCAAATGCTAACTAAAAGTCTACAAAATTGAAGGACTCATTTTACCCGACTTCTGTTTGTGGGTAACAAAACCCTGACCTCACTCGAGCATAACAATCAAAAGCACCATTAAAATGATTTTTTTAATTATTTTACTCATCAACCATAACCTTACTGAACCAGGGGAAATTTAGTCTGGTATTATAGGTATTAATGTAACATAACAGATGACAAAAGCCATAAGGGTCTATCAGAGGTCATCCGAGTCAACACCGAGCCCATAAAATGCATCCATATAATTGCGTCCGAATTTGTTTAGAGACGAGAAGGACTTAGGAATAGATAAGTCACTGACGTTTTCGAAGCAGTGTATTGAGGCCAAAAATAGAGCAAATAGGCCACATTAAGAGGAATGTTAGCTTCAAGAGTAAAGAGGTTATCCTTAAACTATACAACTCGTATGCAGTGCCGGTTTAACCTAGTAGCACATGCTACAGACCCCGAATTCAGGGGGCCCCATGGGGATGTTCTTAATTAGTAATAATTAAGTTTTAGCTCTTAGGCACAGAAGGCTGAGACAAAATAATTATTCGTTTTCCTGATTTTTTATTTTATTATTATATATGATATTTAATAGAATCCAAACGAGGCAAGAGCGAGTATGGGGGAAACAAGATCCAAACCATCTCTCTCTAATGAGTATTGAGCGCGAGTTACTGAGGGAAATTAACACGTCGAGGATAATTGAGTGGTTTTCTGTTGCCCATTCTCTTAAGCGCTTCTTCGTGTGAGCCACGTAATTAGTTGGTGTGCGCTCAGTTCAGCAAAGGGTTCCAAGCTTCTCCAAGGCCGCACAAATAGTCTACTGGTTAAGCTACTGGTATGCCTGGTGTTGTTCTTCCCTAACACGGGATTTGAGGAGGGGCATGAGGGCATTCGTCAGTAAATTTGTCTTCTAATACCCCCTCCTCGCCCTCAGTATTTATGACCCGCGAGGTTTACTCGGGCACAACTGGGCATCTTACACATTTATGCCCGTAATTAGCCAGCATTGGGGAGGTGTGTGTGTGGGGGGGGGGGCTTATTCCCCCTGCCTTGGCTGCAGGGGGGGGTTGCCATCGGACGAAAGACGCCTATGTGTATGTGCGACTGTGTATCATACATACATGGCCTCTATGTACACATATCCCAAATCTCGGGTTGAAGAAAGTGACCGGGAGGCTTCCTGGTGAAATCGAGTAGCTGTAGATGGAAGAGGGGGAGTTGGGGTGGAGTCGAGGGTGACGGTGAGGTGAGCAACGTCACAGTGGGCCATCGATCCCCTCATCCTTGGGGGAGGGGGTCTTTGACTTATTAATCTTCTTAACTGAATTGATTAACTGAGTGGACTGTTGCTATTTTGTTCAGTTGACTTTACTGATCAATCCACTGATCGTCCTCTTTTCTCCACCTCCTTTTGCTTGATCTGGGACCAAGACTCTACGGAAAGGAGATCCACCAAGGATGACTGTAGCTACAGCAGCCATCTTCATTTAGGTCTTCTTCCATCTCTTACCCTCCCTACTTCTCTCCACTCAACAATACACTCCATTCCCCTCCCCATAAGTGTACAAAGTTCTCTCTGCCATCATAAGAAGCAACACTCCACCATCTTCAAGAGATTTCATCCTTCAGATGTGCACCAAATACCATACACACGTACATACATGTATTTGGTCTGCACATGTGCGCTTGGAGCCGAGGTAGAGGGGAAGGGGGGCGATCCATGTCAAGCTATGTGAATATTCCCCAATAGGGAACGCTTAGTATTCATATGGAAGTTTTGTTAAAAAAATAACAGATTGGGTATGTTGGGCCGTGAAGACGGGGAGGGTAATGATAGCGGTGTCGCGATTGGCTATGTGAAGTATGGAATCTCATATAAATCCGGTGATGTATCAGCGAGAACTGTCGAGGGGACATCTCTACATAAATTGTCTCTAAATAAATCCCTCCGTAGATTCGATCGACCCCCGTCCAAATGGAGTCGCCGTCCCGTCCTCAAAGAGGCCAAGCAAGAAAAAGGAGAATCTGGAATACAGAGTCACGGTGTCAATTTGCATCGCGTCATATTCTATTCTATCTCATTTTGAAGGGTTTTTTTTTCTCTATATTAAAATAGGAACATTTGATTTTACTCATTACTAAAGAAAATAGGATTGATCTCAATAGCATTCGGGGGCGGGGCTTATATAATGTCCGGCGTCAAGAATTTGGCCTACCGTCTTCTGGCAACGGCCTTTGAATACGAACCTACTGCCCGGCTTTTCGAAATTGTGTATACAAATGGTTAATTACATCTCGGGGTGGGGGGAAGCCTTACACGGTATAGGGCTGAAGCGCGGCTTAAAAAAATAATGGCAATGGCTTCAAATTCTGTTGTCATGACGTCGTTAGGCACACCAATGTGCTATTTTGCTCCACCCTAAATGGGCGGAGCTAGCGGCTAACTACAGGTTCAAAATATATTTCCTCTCCCTCCATTTTCTTCGGCGAACGTCTTCGGTAAAATATTCATTCGTGTCCTTCTTGTCAAAGTGCTTTTGTCGATATATTTTATTTGGCTCCGCGTTCGAGTGTTTTATTTGTTAGAGCTTCCTTCCCGGGTCCTGAACCGCCTAATGTGCTAAAACAAAACGTGATTCTGAGTCCCCCCGAGAGCAATCGCCATTATTTAAAACCAAATGGGAATTAAAAAAAGATACCTCCTCGCTGCTATTTCCAAGCGATACCCAACCCAATAAAGTAAGTGGAAAGCATTTTCCATTTTTTTTCCATTTTATTTACATGAATACAAAATTAAGAACATATTTATACACCGTCAACCTATTCAAGGTGGTTCAGGGGAGTACCAGCTTTATTGCCTTCATTTGCACTGACTCTACTGGTTGATATCTAAGTATGGGAACCATGTTTGAATACAGTTGTGGTCTGATATACGAGTTATACAGTTTAAGGATAACTTCCTTACTTTTATAAGTAACATTTCTCTTAATGAATCCCATCACTCTATTCTCTGCCTCAATACAATGCTTAGAGAATCTCAATGACCTATCTTCTACTCCTATGTTCTTCACATCCTCTACTCCATTCGGGCAATACCCATCCATTTCATCGCTAAATTATCCTTTATCTCTTTTCTTATGTTAATATCTTTACATTTGTTAAGGTTGAAATTAATTCGCCTCTTTTGAGCCCAACCTAATTTAAGTCGTTCTGCACTTCAACTTCGCTTCAAGCTCGCTTCAACTTCATTTACTACAGTTTTGTGTCATCAGCTAAAAAATGATACTGTTATTTACAGCCTCCCGAAGATCATTTATGTAGAACTAGAAATAATAATGAGGTACGCCACTGATAACGTCCCTCCACTGTGACCTGACCCCACATATCTCCCGCATTTTTAATCTGTGAACCAGGTTTTCGCTTAGAAACCACCCCAAGCTTGGTGGAAATGAGATTATTGCTAAGAGCAAGTATCTAAATATAAAAATGTTGGGCAGTGACGTGTGTTTGGGCATTTTGAGCTTTGAAGAACGAGTATCTAAAGAGAATTTGTTTGGGATGGACCGTTCGGTAGATGCATTCATACCTATAATATGACGGTACACTTTGCCAGGTTCCTTAAGGTTAAGCTATTTAGGTACTAGTATAAAATACATTTTAATGGTACATTTTTCCATTAACCAAAGACTAGTAAAAATAGTTCTATACATTTGCACAAAAGATATTGTCAGATTTAAATAAAACGTCAAATATATTTTTTACTTTCAAAATCGAGTTGAGATCTTTATCAAATAATTAGCTATACTTTCTATCACCTTGATTGAGCATTCATTATGTCTGGTCGGGGTGATCCGAGTCGAAGCTTATTTTGGGCTATTTTTCTGAGCTGAAGTCTGTGGACAAAGTTTATGGCAATTTCCGAATATACTGGGTGGCTGTGCTCCCCAGACCCCCCCCCAAAAAAATTATTGAAATCTCAGGATCATCGTAGGCTCATTCCCCCGACAAGCCGTCCCCAACAACGAGCCTACCCTCAAAATAAGCTAGAAATCGCATCCACCCGTACTCGCAACATTTACCGAAATCTTCCCACAGGAAAGAAGAAACGACTAATTCCAGCCTCGCCCCCCCCCCCTCCTCTCGGATCGAACACGATAAGAGGGGTAGGGGGGCGAGGCTGGGATTAGCCGTTTCTTCTTTCCTGAGGGGGGGGGGATTTCTTAAGCGAGGCGGAGTGGGTTCCCTCCTCTTCTTAGAGAAATCCTCGCCGATTTTATGGAGATGTTTCCTCCTTCGATCTCAACGGGCGTAGCAGTTACCTCATCGTTCATGTTTTCAACCTGGGAAAAGTTCTAGTGTTCAATCCGAGAGGGAGGGGGGATCGAGGCTGGGATTAGTCGTTTCTTCTTTCCTAGGGGAATTTCTTAGGCAACACGAAGTGGGTTCCCTCCTCTTCTTCTCGAGAAATCCTAGCTGATTTTATGGAGTTTTTTTCCTCCTTCGATTGCCACGGGCGTAGCAGTTACCTCATCATTCATATTTTCACTCTAGGAAAAGTTCTCGTGTTCAATCCGAGGACGGGGGGGGGGGCTGGGACTAGTCGTTTCTTCTTTCCTGGGGGGGATTTCTTAAGGCATGAAGTGTGTTCCCTCCTCTTCTTCGAGAAATCCTCACTGATTTTATAGAGGTTTTTTTTCCT
>CAXAKS010000456.1:0-22668 GCA_963969495.1 Ceratothoa steindachneri
ATATCCCGTTCCCCCCTCGACGCCCCTCGCCTTAGTTTCAGCGAGCGTCGGCTTTTTAAATAAAATATCGCAGTTATACCTTATTCCATAGGGCGAGAAGAGAAATGTGATGCTCGGCTTTATACAAATATCTCAGATATACCCCTTGGGAGCGGGAGGGGAAAAATGTTACCCTCGGCTTTTTACAAATACCTCGCATATACCACTCGGGTGTTTTAGGAAGACCGAGGCCATCGAGGCGACCCTCGGCCTTATAAGACTAAAGGACAAGTACCGCCGACCTTAGCCTCGACCGTCTTATTACTCTTTATATCCCGTTCCCCCCTCGACGCCCCTCGCCTAAGATGCGGCGAGCGTCGGCTTTTTAAATAAAATATCGCAGTTATACCTTATTCCATAGGGCGAGAAGAGAAATGTGATGCTCGGCTTTATACAAATATCTCAGATATACCCCTTGGGAGCGGGAGGGAAAAAATGTTACCCTCGGCTTTTTACAAATAACTCGCATATACCACTCGGGTGTTAGAGGAAGACCGAGGCCATCGAGGCGACCCTCGGCCTTATAAGACTAAAGGGCAAGTACCGCCGACCTTAGCCTCGACCGTCTTACTACTCTTTATATCCCGTTCCCCCCTCGACACCCCTCGCCTAAGATGCGGCGAGCGTCGGATTTTTAAATATAATATCGCAGTTATACCTTATTTCATAGGGCGAGAAGAGAAATGTGAAGCTCGGCTTTATACAAATATCTCAGATATACCCCTTGGGAGCGGGAGGGGAAAAATGTTACCCTCGGCTTTTTACAAATAACTCGCATATACCACTCGGGTGTTTTAGGAAGACCGAGGCCATCGAGGCGACCCTCGGCCTTATAAGACTAAAGGGCAAGTACCGCCGACCTTAGCCTCGACCGTCTTACTACTCTTTATATCCCGTTCCCCCCTCGACGCCCCTCGCCTTAGTTTCAGCGAGCGTCGGCTTTTTAAATAAAATATCGCAGTTATACCTTATTCCATAGGGCGAGAAGAGAAATGTGATGCTCGGCTTTATACAAATATCTCAGATATACCCCTTGGGAGCGGGAGGGGAAAAATGTTACCCTCGGCTTTTTACAAATAACTCGCATATACCACTCGGGTGTTAGAGGAAGACCGAGGCCATCGAGGCGACCCTCGGCCTTATAAGACTAAAGGGCAAGTACCGCCGACCTTAGCCTCGACCGTCTTACTACTCTTTATATCCCGTTCCCCCCTCGACGCCCCTCGCCTTAGTTTCAGCGAGCGTCGGCTTTTTAAATAAAATATCGCAGTTATACCTTATTCCATAGGGCGAGAAGAGAAATGTGATGCTCGGCTTTATACAAATATCTCAGATATACCCCTTGGGAGCGGGAGGGGAAAAATGTTACCCTCGGCTTTTTACAAATACCTCGCATATACCACTCGGGTGTTTTAGGAAGACCGAGGCCATCGAGGCGACCCTCGGCCTTATAAGACTAAAGGACAAGTACCGCCGACCTTAGCCTCGACCGTCTTATTACTCTTTATATCCCGTTCCCCCCTCGACGCCCCTCGCCTAAGATGCGGCGAGCGTCGGATTTTTAAATATAATATCGCAGTTATACCTTATTCCATAGGGCGAGAAGAGAAATGTGATGCTCGGCTTTATACAAATATCTCAGATATACCCCTTGGGAGCGGGAGGGGAAAAATGTTACCCTCGGCTTTTTACAAATAACTCGCATATACCACTCGGGTGTTTTAGGAAGACCGAGGCCATCGAGGCGACCCTCGGCCTTATAAGACTAAAGGGCAAGTACCGCCGACCTTAGCCTCGACCGTCTTACTACTCTTTATATCCCGTTCCCCCCTCGACACCCCTCGCCTAAGATGCGGCGAGCGTCGGATTTTTAAATATAATATCGCAGTTATACCTTATTTCATAGGGCGAGAAGAGAAATGTGAAGCTCGGCTTTATACAAATATCTCAGATATACCCCTTGGGAGCGGGAGGGGAAAAATGTTACCCTCGGCTTTTTACAAATAACTCGCATATACCACTCGGGTGTTTTAGGAAGACCGAGGCCATCGAGGCGACCCTCGGCCTTATAAGACTAAAGGACAAGTACCGCCGACCTTAGCCTCGACCGTCTTATTACTCTTTATATCCCGTTCCCCCCTCGACGCCCCTCGCCTAAGATGCGGCGAGCGTCGGATTTTTAAATATAATATCGCAGTTATACCTTATTTCATAGGGCGAGAAGAGAAATGTGAAGCTCGGCTTTATACAAATATCTCAGATATACCCCTTGGGAGCGGGAGGGGAAAAATGTTACCCTCGGCTTTTTACAAATAACTCGCATATACCACTCGGGTGTTTTAGGAAGACCGAGGCCATCGAGGCGACCCTCGGCCTTATAAGACTAAAGGGCAAGTACCGCCGACCTTAGCCTCGACCGTCTTACTACTCTTTATATCCCGTTCCCCCCTCGACACCCCTCGCCTAAGATGCGGCGAGCGTCGGATTTTTAAATATAATATCGCAGTTATACCTTATTTCATAGGGCGAGAAGAGAAATGTGAAGCTCGGCTTTATACAAATATCTCAGATATACCCCTTGGGAGCGGGAGGGGAAAAATGTTACCCTCGGCTTTTTACAAATAACTCGCATATACCACTCGGGTGTTAGAGGAAGACCGAGGCCATCGAGGCGACCCTCGGCCTTATAAGACTAAAGGGCAAGTACCGCCGACCTTAGCCTCGACCGTCTTACTACTCTTTATATCCCGTTCCCCCCTCGACGCCCCTCGCCTTAGTTTCAGCGAGCGTCGGCTTTTTAAATAAAATATCGCAGTTATACCTTATTCCATAGGGCGAGAAGAGAAATGTGATGCTCGGCTTTATACAAATATCTCAGATATACCCCTTGGGAGCGGGAGGGGAAAAATGTTACCCTCGGCTTTTTACAAATACCTCGCATATACCACTCGGGTGTTTTAGGAAGACCGAGGCCATCGAGGCGACCCTCGGCCTTATAAGACTAAAGGACAAGTACCGCCGACCTTAGCCTCGACCGTCTTATTACTCTTTATATCCCGTTCCCCCCTCGACGCCCCTCGCCTAAGATGCGGCGAGCGTCGGCTTTTTAAATAAAATATCGCAGTTATACCTTATTCCATAGGGCGAGAAGAGAAATGTGATGCTCGGCTTTATACAAATATCTCAGATATACCCCTTGGGAGCGGGAGGGAAAAAATGTTACCCTCGGCTTTTTACAAATAACTCGCATATACCACTCGGGTGTTAGAGGAAGACCGAGGCCATCGAGGCGACCCTCGGCCTTATAAGACTAAAGGGCAAGTACCGCCGACCTTAGCCTCGACCGTCTTACTACTCTTTATATCCCGTTCCCCCCTCGACACCCCTCGCCTAAGATGCGGCGAGCGTCGGATTTTTAAATATAATATCGCAGTTATACCTTATTTCATAGGGCGAGAAGAGAAATGTGAAGCTCGGCTTTATACAAATATCTCAGATATACCCCTTGGGAGCGGGAGGGGAAAAATGTTACCCTCGGCTTTTTACAAATAACTCGCATATACCACTCGGGTGTTTTAGGAAGACCGAGGCCATCGAGGCGACCCTCGGCCTTATAAGACTAAAGGGCAAGTACCGCCGACCTTAGCCTCGACCGTCTTACTACTCTTTATATCCCGTTCCCCCCTCGACGCCCCTCGCCTTAGTTTCAGCGAGCGTCGGCTTTTTAAATAAAATATCGCAGTTATACCTTATTCCATAGGGCGAGAAGAGAAATGTGATGCTCGGCTTTATACAAATATCTCAGATATACCCCTTGGGAGCGGGAGGGGAAAAATGTTACCCTCGGCTTTTTACAAATAACTCGCATATACCACTCGGGTGTTAGAGGAAGACCGAGGCCATCGAGGCGACCCTCGGCCTTATAAGACTAAAGGGCAAGTACCGCCGACCTTAGCCTCGACCGTCTTACTACTCTTTATATCCCGTTCCCCCCTCGACGCCCCTCGCCTTAGTTTCAGCGAGCGTCGGCTTTTTAAATAAAATATCGCAGTTATACCTTATTCCATAGGGCGAGAAGAGAAATGTGATGCTCGGCTTTATACAAATATCTCAGATATACCCCTTGGGAGCGGGAGGGGAAAAATGTTACCCTCGGCTTTTTACAAATACCTCGCATATACCACTCGGGTGTTTTAGGAAGACCGAGGCCATCGAGGCGACCCTCGGCCTTATAAGACTAAAGGACAAGTACCGCCGACCTTAGCCTCGACCGTCTTATTACTCTTTATATCCCGTTCCCCCCTCGACGCCCCTCGCCTAAGATGCGGCGAGCGTCGGATTTTTAAATATAATATCGCAGTTATACCTTATTTCATAGGGCGAGAAGAGAAATGTGAAGCTCGGCTTTATACAAATATCTCAGATATACCCCTTGGGAGCGGGAGGGGAAAAATGTTACCCTCGGCTTTTTACAAATAACTCGCATATACCACTCGGGTGTTTTAGGAAGACCGAGGCCATCGAGGCGACCCTCGGCCTTATAAGACTAAAGGACAAGTACCGCCGACCTTAGCCTCGACCGTCTTACTACTCTTTATATCCCGTTCCCCCCTCGACACCCCTCGCCTAAGATGCGGCGAGCGTCGGATTTTTAAATATAATATCGCAGTTATACCTTATTTCATAGGGCGAGAAGAGAAATGTGAAGCTCGGCTTTATACAAATATCTCAGATATACCCCTTGGGAGCGGGAGGGGAAAAATGTTACCCTCGGCTTTTTACAAATAACTCGCATATACCACTCGGGTGTTAGAGGAAGACCGAGGCCATCGAGGCGACCCTCGGCCTTATAAGACTAAAGGGCAAGTACCGCCGACCTTAGCCTCGACCGTCTTACTACTCTTTATATCCCGTTCCCCCCTCGACGCCCCTCGCCTAAGATGCGGCGAGCGTCGGCTTTTTAAATATAATCTCGCAGTTATACCTTATTCCATAGGGCGAGAAGAGAAATGTGATGCTCGGCTTTATACAAATATCTCAGATATACCCCTTGGGAGCGGGAGGGGAAAAATGTTACCCTCGGCTTTTTACAAATAACTCGCATATACCACTCGGGTGTTTTAGGAAGACCGAGGCCATCGAGGCGACCCTCGGCCTTATAAGACTAAAGGGCAAGTACCGCCGACCTTAGCCTCGACCGTCTTACTACTCTTTATATCCCGTTCCCCCCTCGACGCCCCTCGCCTTAGTTTCAGCGAGCGTCGGCTTTTTAAATAAAATATCGCAGTTATACCTTATTCCATAGGGCGAGAAGAGAAATGTGATGCTCGGCTTTATACAAATATCTCAGATATACCCCTTGGGAGCGGGAGGGGAAAAATGTTACCCTCGGCTTTTTACAAATACCTCGCATATACCACTCGGGTGTTTTAGGAAGACCGAGGCCATCGAGGCGACCCTCGGCCTTATAAGACTAAAGGGCAAGTACCGCCGACCTTAGCCTCGACCGTCTTACTACTCTTTATATCCCGTTCCCCCCTCGACGCCCCTCGCCTTAGTTTCAGCGAGCGTCGGCTTTTTAAATATAATATCGCAGTTATACCTTATTCCATAGGGCGAGAAGAGAAATGTGAAGCTCGGCTTTATACAAATATCTCAGATATACCCCTTGGGAGCGGGAGGGGAAAAATGTTACCCTCGGCTTTTTACAAATAACTCGCATATACCACTCGGGTGTTTTAGGAAGACCGAGGCCATCGAGGCGACCCTCGGCCTTATAAGACTAAAGGGCAAGTACCGCCGACCTTAGCCTCGACCGTCTTACTACTCTTTATATCCCGTTCCCCCCTCGACGCCCCTCGCCTAAGATGCGGCGAGCGTCGGCTTTTTAAATAAAATATCGCAGTTATACCTTATTCCATAGGGCGAGAAGAGAAATGTGATGCTCGGCTTTATACAAATATCTCAGATATACCCCTTGGGAGCGGGAGGGGAAAAATGTTACCCTCGGCTTTTTACAAATAACTCGCATATACCACTCGGGTGTTTTAGGAAGACCGAGGCCATCGAGGCGACCCTCGGCCTTATAAGACTAAAGGGCAAGTACCGCCGACCTTAGCCTCGACCGTCTTACTACTCTTTATATCCCGTTCCCCCCTCGACGCCCCTCGCCTAAGATGCGGCGAGCGTCGGCTTTTTAAATAAAATATCGCAGTTATACCTTATTCCATAGGGCGAGAAGAGAAATGTGATGCTCGGCTTTATACAAATATCTCAGATATACCCCTTGGGAGCGGGAGGGGAAAAATGTTACCCTCGGCTTTTTACAAATAACTCGCATATACCACTCGGGTGTTAGAGGAAGACCGAGGCCATCGAGGCGACCCTCGGCCTTATAAGACTAAAGGGCAAGTACCGCCGACCTTAGCCTCGACCGTCTTACTACTCTTTATATCCCGTTCCCCCCTCGACGCCCCTCGCCTAAGATACGGCGAGCGTCGGCTTTTTAAATAATATATCGCAGTTATACCTTATTCCATAGGGCGAGAAGAGAAATGTGATGCTCGCCTTTATACAAATATCTCAGATATACCCTTTGGGAGCGGGAGGGGAAAAATGTTACCCTCGGCTTTTTACAAATAACTCGCCTATACCACTCGGGTGTTTTAGGAAGACCGAGGCCATCGAGGCGACCCTCGGCCTTATAAGACTAAAGGGCAAGTACCGCCGACCTTAGCCTCGACCGTCTTACTACTCTTTATATCCCGTTCCCCCCTCGACACCCCTCGCCTAAGATGCGGCGAGCGTCGGATTTTTAAATATAATATCGCAGTTATACCTTATTTCATAGGGCGAGAAGAGAAATGTGAAGCTCGGCTTTATACAAATATCTCAGATATACCCCTTGGGAGCGGGAGGGGAAAAATGTTACCCTCGGCTTTTTACAAATAACTCGAGGCGACCCTCGGCCTTATAAGAATAAAGGGCAAGTACCGCCGACCTTAGCCTCGACCGTCTTACTACTCTTTATATCCCGTTCCCCCCTCGACGCCCCTCGCCTAAGATGCGGCGAGCGTCGGCTTTTTAAATAAAATATCGCAGTTATACCTTATTCCATAGGGCGAGAAGAGAAATGTGATGCTCGGCTTTATACAAATATCTCGGATATACCCCTTGGGAGCGGGAGGGAAAAAATATTACCCTCGGCTTTTTACAAATAACTCGCATATACCACTCGGGTGTTTTAGGAAGACCGAGGCCATCGAGGCGACCCTCGGCCTTATAAGACTAAAGGGCAAGTACCGCCGACCTTAGCCTCGACCGTCTTGCTACTCTTTATATCCCGTTCCCCCCTCGACGCCCCTCGCCTAAGATACGGCGAGCGTCGGATTTTTAAATAATATATCGCAGTTATACCTTATTCCATAGGGCGAGAAGAGAAATGTGAAGCTCGGCTTTATACAAATATCTCAGATATACCCCTTGGGAGCGGGAGGGGAAAAATGTTACCCTCGGCTTTTTACAAATAACTCGCATATACCACTCGGTGTTTTAGAAAGACCGAGGCCATCGAGGCGACCCTCGGCCTTATAAGACTAAAGGGCAAGTACCGCCGACCTTAGCCTCGACCGTCTTACTACTCTTTATATCCCGTTCCCCCCTCGACGCCCCTCGCCTTAGTTTCAGCGAGCGTCGGCTTTTTAAATATAATCTCGCAGTTATACCTTATTCCATAGGGCGAGAAGAGAAATGTGATGCTCGGCTTTATACAAATATCTCAGATATACCCCTTGGGAGCGGGAGGGGAAAAATGTTACCCTCGGCTTTTTACAAATAACTCGCATATACCACTCGGGTGTTTTAGGAAGACCGAGGCCATCGAGGCGACCCTCGGCCTTATAAGACTAAAGGGCAAGTACCGCCGACCTTAGCCTCGACCGTCTTACTACTCTTTATATCCCGTTCCCCCCTCGACGCCCCTCGCCTTAGTTTCAGCGAGCGTCGGCTTTTTAAATAAAATATCGCAGTTATACCTTATTCCATAGGGCGAGAAGAGAAATGTGATGCTCGGCTTTATACAAATATCTCAGATATACCCCTTGGGAGCGGGAGGGGAAAAATGTTACCCTCGGCTTTTTACAAATAACTCGCATATACCACTCGGGTGTTAGAGGAAGACCGAGGCCATCGAGGCGACCCTCGGCCTTATAAGACTAAAGGGCAAGTACCGCCGACCTTAGCCTCGACCGTCTTACTACTCTTTATATCCCGTTCCCCCCTCGACGCCCCTCGCCTAAGATGCGGCGAGCGTCGGCTTTTTAAATAATATATCGCAGTTATACCTTATTCCATAGGGCGAGAAGAGAAATGTGATGCTCGGCTTTATACAAATATCTCAGATATACCCCTTGGGAGCGGGAGGGGAAAAATGTTACCCTCGGCTTTTTACAAATAACTCGCATATACCACTCGGGTGTTTTAGGAAGACCGAGGTTATCGAGGCGACCCTCGGCCTTATAAGACTAAAGGGCAAGTACCGCCGACCTTAGCCTCGACCGTCTTACTACTCTTTATATCACGTTCCCCCCTCGACACCCCTCGCCTAAGATGCGGCAAGCGTCGGATTTTTAAATATAATATCGCAGTTATACCTTATTCCATAGGGCGAGAAGAGAAATGTGATGCTCGGCTTTATACAAATATCTCAGATATACCCCTTGGGAGCGGGAGGGAAAAAATGTTACCCTCGGCTTTTTACAAATAACTCGCATATACCACTCGGGTGTTTTAGGAAGACCGAGGCCATCGAGGCGACCCTCGGCCTTATAAGACTAAAGGGCAAGTACCGCCGACCTTAGCCTCGACCGTCTTACTACTCTTTATATCCCGTTCCCCCCTCGACGCCCCTCGCCTAAGATGCGGTGAGCGTCGGCTTTTTAAATAAAATATCGCAGTTATACCTTATTCCATAGGGCGAGAAGAGAAATGTGATGCTCGGCTTTATACAAATATCTCAGATATACCCCTTGGGAGCGGGAGGGGAAAAATGTTACCCTCGGCTTTTTACAAATAACTCGCATATACCACTCGGGTGTTTTAGGAAGACCGAGGCCATCGAGGCGACCCTCGGCCTTATAAGACTAAAGGGCAAGTACCGCCGACCTTAGCCTCGACCGTCTTACTACTCTTTATATCCCGTTCCCCCCTCGACGCCCCTCGCCTAAGATGCGGCGAGCGTCGGCTTTTTAAATAAAATATCGCAGTTATACCTTATTCCATAGGGCGAGAAGAGAAATGTGATGCTCGGCTTTATACAAATATCTCAGATATACCCCTTGGGAGCGGGAGGGGAAAAATGTTACCCTCGGCTTTTTACAAATAACTCGCATATACCACTCGGGTGTTTTAGGAAGACCGAGGCCATCGAGGCGACCCTCGGCCTTATAAGACTAAAGGGCAAGTACCGCCGACCTTAGCCTCGACCGTCCTACTACTCTTTATATCCCGTTCCCCCCTCGACGCCCCTCGCCTTAGTTTCAGCGAGCGTCGGCTTTTTAAATAAAATATCGCAGTTATACCTTATTCCATAGGGCGAGAAGAGAAATGTGATGCTCGGCTTTATACAAATATCTCAGATATACCCCTTGGGAGCGGGAGGGGAAAAATGTTACCCTCGGCTTTTTACAAATAACTCGCATATACCACTCGGGTGTTTTAGGAAGACCGAGGCCATCGAGGCGACCCTCGGCCTTATAAGACTAAAGGGCAAGTACCGCCGACCTTAGCCTCGACCGTTTTACTACTCTTTATATCCCGTTCCCCCCTCGACGCCCCTCGCCTAAGATGCGGCGAGCGTCGGCTTTTTAAATAAAATATCGCAGTTATACCTTATTCCATAGGGCGAGAAGAGAAATGTGATGCTCGGCTTTATACAAATATCTCAGATATACCCCTTGGGAGCGGGAGGGGAAAAATGTTACCCTCGGCTTTTTACAAATAACTCGCATATACCACTCGGGTGTTTTAGGAAGACCGAGGCCATCGAGGCGACCCTCGGCCTTATAAGACTGAAGGGCAAGTACCGCCGACCTTAGCCTCGACCGTCTTACTACTCTTTATATCCCGTTCCCCCCTCGACGCCCCTCGCCTTAGTTTCAGCGAGCTTCGGCTTTTTAAATATAATCTCGCAGTTATACCTTAATCCATAGGGCGAGAAGAGAAATGTGATGCTCGGCTTTATACAAATATCTCAGATATACCCCTTGGGAGCGGGAGGGGAAAAATGTTACCCTCGGCTTTTTACAAATAACTCGCATATACCACTCGGGTGTTTTAGGAAGACCGAGGCCATCGAGGCGACCCTCGGCCTTATAAGACTAAAGGGCAAGTACCGCCGACCTTAGCCTCGACCGTCTTACTACTCTTTATATCCCGTTCCCCCCTCGACGCCCCTCGCCTTAGTTTCAGCGAGCGTCGGCTTTTTAAATATAATCTCGCAGTTATACCTTATTCCGTAGGGCGAGAAGAGAAATGTGATGCTCGGCTTTATACAAATATCTCAGATATACCCCTTGGGAGCGGGAGGGGAAAAATGTTACCCTCGGCTTTTTACAAATAACTCGCATATACCACTCGGGTGTTTTAGGAAGACCGAGGCCATCGAGGCGACCCTCGGCCTTATAAGACTAAAGGGCAAGTACCGCCGACCTTAGCCTCGACCGTCTTACTACTCTTTATATCCCGTTCCCCCCTCGACACCCCTCGCCTAAGATGCGGCGAGCGTCGGATTTTTAAATATAATATCGCAGTTATACCTTATTTCATAGGGCGAGAAGAGAAATGTGAAGCTCGGCTTTATACAAATATCTCAGATATACCCCTTGGGAGCGGGAGGGGAAAAATGTTACCCTCGGCTTTTTACAAATAACTCGCATATACCACTCGGGTGTTTTAGGAAGACCGAGGCCATCGAGGCGACCCTCGGCCTTATAAGACTAAAGGGCAAGTACCGCCGACCTTAGCCTCGACCGTCTTACTACTCTTTATATCCCGTTCCCCCCTCGACGCCACCGGCCTTAGTTTCAGCGAGCGTCGGCTTTTTAAATATAATATCGCAGTTATACCTTATTCCATAGGGCGAGAAGAGAAATGTGATGCTCGGCTTTATACAAATATCTCAGATATACCCCTTGGGAGCGGGAGGGGAAAAATGTTACCCTCGGCTTTTTACAAATAACTCGCCTATACCACTCGGGTGTTTTAGGAAGACCGAGGCCATCGAGGCGACCCTCGGCCTTATAAGACTAAAGGGCAAGTACCGCCGACCTTAGCCTCGACCGTCTTACTACTCTTTATATCCCGTTCCCCCCTCGACGCCACCGGCCTTAGTTTCAGCGAGCGTCGGCTTTTTAAATATAATATCGCAGTTATACCTTATTCCATAGGGCGAGAAGAGAAATGTGATGCTCGGCTTTATACAAATATCTCAGATATACCCCTTGGGAGCGGGAGGGGAAAAATGTTACCCTCGGCTTTTTACAAATAACTCGCATATACCACTCGGGTGTTTTAGGAAGACCGAGGCCATCGAGGCGACCCTCGGCCTTATAAGACTAAAGGGCAAGTACCGCCGACCTTAGCCTCGACCGTCTTACTACTCTTTATATCCCGTTCCCCCCACGACGCCCCTCGCCTTAGTTTCAGCGAGCGTCGGCTTTTTAAATAAAATATCGCAGTTATACCTTATTCCATAGGGCGAGAAGAGAAATGTGATGCTCGGCTTTATACAAATATCTCAGATATACCCCTTGGGAGCGGGAGGGGAAAAATGTTACCCTCGGCTTTTTACAAATAACTCGCATATACCACTCGGGTGTTAGAGGAAGACCGAGGCCATCGAGGCGACCCTCGGCCTTATAAGACTAAAGGGCAAGTACCGCCGACCTTAGCCTCGACCGTCTTACTACTCTTTATATCCCGTTCCCCCCTCGACGCCACCGGCCTTAGTTTCAGCGAGCGTCGGCTTTTTAAATATAATATCGCAGTTATACCTTATTCCATAGGGCGAGAAGAGAAATGTGATGCTCGGCTTTATACAAATATCTCAGATATACCCCTTGGGAGCGGGAGGGGAAAAATGTTACCCTCGGCTTTTTACAAATAACTCGCATATACCACTCGGGTGTTTTAGGAAGACCGAGGCCATCGAGGCGACCCTCGGCCTTATAAGACTAAAGGGCAAGTACCGCCGACCTTAGCCTCGACCGTCTTACTACTCTTTATATCCCGTTCCCCCCACGACGCCCTTCGCCTTAGTTTCAGCGAGCGTCGGCTTTTTAAATAAAATATCGCAGTTATACCTTATTCCATAGGGCGAGAAGAGAAATGTGATGCTCGGCTTTATACAAATATCTCAGATATACCCCTTGGGAGCGGGAGGGGAAAAATGTTACCCTCGGCTTTTTACAAATAACTCGCATATACCACTCGGGTGTTAGAGGAAGACCGAGGCCATCGAGGCGACCCTCGGCCTTATAAGACTAAAGGGCAAGTACCGCCGACCTTAGCCTCGACCGTCTTACTACTCTTTATATCCCGTTCCCCCCTCGACGCCCCTCGCCTTAGTTTCAGCGAGCGTCGGCTTTTTAAATAAAATATCGCAGTTATACCTTATTCCATAGGGCGAGAAGAGAAATGTGATGCTCGGCTTTATACAAATATCTCAGATATACCCCTTGGGAGCGGGAGGGGAAAAATGTTACCCTCGGCTTTTTACAAATAACTCGCATATACCACTCGGGTGTTAGAGGAAGACCGAGGCCATCGAGGCGACCCTCGGCCTTATAAGACTAAAGGGCAAGTACCGCCGACCTTAGCCTCGACCGTTTTACTACTCTTTATATCCCGTTCCCCCCTCGACGCCCCTCGCCTAAGATGCGGCGAGCGTCGGCTTTTTAAATAAAATATCGCAGTTATACCTTATTCCATAGGGCGAGAAGAGAAATGTGATGCTCGGCTTTATACAAATATCTCAGATATACCCCTTGGGAGCGGGAGGGGAAAAATGTTACCCTCGGCTTTTTACAAATAACTCGCATATACCACTCGGGTGTTTTAGGAAGACCGAGGCCATCGAGGCGACCCTCGGCCTTATAAGACTAAAGGGCAAGTACCGCCGACCTTAGCCTCGACCGTCTTACTACTCTTTATATCCCGTTCCCCCCTCGACGCCCCTCGCCTTAGTTTCAGCGAGCGTCGGCTTTTTAAATATAATCTCGCAGTTATACCTTATTCCGTAGGGCGAGAAGAGAAATGTGATGCTCGGCTTTATACAAATATCTCAGATATACCCCTTGGGAGCGGGAGGGGAAAAATGTTACCCTCGGCTTTTTACAAATAACTCGCATATACCACTCGGGTGTTTTAGGAAGACCGAGGCCATCGAGGCGACCCTCGGCCTTATAAGACTAAAGGGCAAGTACCGCCGACCTTAGCCTCGACCGTCTTACTACTCTTTATATCCCGTTCCCCCCTCGACACCCCTCGCCTAAGATGCGGCGAGCGTCGGATTTTTAAATATAATATCGCAGTTATACCTTATTCCATAGGGCGAGAAGAGAAATGTGATGCTCGGCTTTATACAAATATCTCAGATATACCCCTTGGGAGCGGGAGGGGAAAAATGTTACCCTCGGCTTTTTACAAATAACTCGCATATACCACTCGGGTGTTAGAGGAAGACCGAGGCCATCGAGGCGACCCTCGGCCTTATAAGACTAAAGGGCAAGTACCGCCGACCTTAGCCTCGACCGTCTTACTACTCTTTATATCCCGTTCCCCCCTCGACGCCCCTCGCCTTAATTTCAGCGAGCGTCGGCTTTTTAAATAAAATATCGCAGTTATACCTTATTCCATAGGGCGAGAAGAGAAATGTGATGCTCGGCTTTATACAAATATCTCAGATATACCCCTTGGGAGCGGGAGGGGAAAAATGTTACCCTCGGCTTTTTACAAATACCTCGCATATACCACTCGGGTGTTTTAGGAAGACCGAGGCCATCGAGGCGACCCTCGGCCTTATAAGACTAAAGGACAAGTACCGCCGACCTTAGCCTCGACCGTCTTATTACTCTTTATATCCCGTTCCCCCCTCGACGCCCCTCGCCTAAGATGCGGCGAGCGTCGGCTTTTTAAATAAAATATCGCAGTTATACCTTATTCCATAGGGCGAGAAGAGAAATGTGATGCTCGGCTTTATACAAATATCTCAGATATACCCCTTGGGAGCGGGAGGGAAAAAATGTTACCCTCGGCTTTTTACAAATAACTCGCATATACCACTCGGGTGTTAGAGGAAGACCGAGGCCATCGAGGCGACCCTCGGCCTTATAAGACTAAAGGGCAAGTACCGCCGACCTTAGCCTCGACCGTCTTACTACTCTTTATATCCCGTTCCCCCCTCGACACCCCTCGCCTAAGATGCGGCGAGCGTCGGATTTTTAAATATAATATCGCAGTTATACCTTATTTCATAGGGCGAGAAGAGAAATGTGAAGCTCGGCTTTATACAAATATCTCAGATATACCCCTTGGGAGCGGGAGGGGAAAAATGTTACCCTCGGCTTTTTACAAATAACTCGCATATACCACTCGGGTGTTTTAGGAAGACCGAGGCCATCGAGGCGACCCTCGGCCTTATAAGACTAAAGGGCAAGTACCGCCGACCTTAGCCTCGACCGTCTTACTACTCTTTATATCCCGTTCCCCCCTCGACGCCCCTCGCCTTAGTTTCAGCGAGCGTCGGCTTTTTAAATAAAATATCGCAGTTATACCTTATTCCATAGGGCGAGAAGAGAAATGTGATGCTCGGCTTTATACAAATATCTCAGATATACCCCTTGGGAGCGGGAGGGGAAAAATGTTACCCTCGGCTTTTTACAAATAACTCGCATATACCACTCGGGTGTTAGAGGAAGACCGAGGCCATCGAGGCGACCCTCGGCCTTATAAGACTAAAGGGCAAGTACCGCCGACCTTAGCCTCGACCGTCTTACTACTCTTTATATCCCGTTCCCCCCTCGACGCCCCTCGCCTTAGTTTCAGCGAGCGTCGGCTTTTTAAATAAAATATCGCAGTTATACCTTATTCCATAGGGCGAGAAGAGAAATGTGATGCTCGGCTTTATACAAATATCTCAGATATACCCCTTGGGAGCGGGAGGGGAAAAATGTTACCCTCGGCTTTTTACAAATACCTCGCATATACCACTCGGGTGTTTTAGGAAGACCGAGGCCATCGAGGCGACCCTCGGCCTTATAAGACTAAAGGACAAGTACCGCCGACCTTAGCCTCGACCGTCTTATTACTCTTTATATCCCGTTCCCCCCTCGACGCCCCTCGCCTAAGATGCGGCGAGCGTCGGATTTTTAAATATAATATCGCAGTTATACCTTATTCCATAGGGCGAGAAGAGAAATGTGATGCTCGGCTTTATACAAATATCTCAGATATACCCCTTGGGAGCGGGAGGGGAAAAATGTTACCCTCGGCTTTTTACAAATAACTCGCATATACCACTCGGGTGTTTTAGGAAGACCGAGGCCATCGAGGCGACCCTCGGCCTTATAAGACTAAAGGGCAAGTACCGCCGACCTTAGCCTCGACCGTCTTACTACTCTTTATATCCCGTTCCCCCCTCGACACCCCTCGCCTAAGATGCGGCGAGCGTCGGATTTTTAAATATAATATCGCAGTTATACCTTATTTCATAGGGCGAGAAGAGAAATGTGAAGCTCGGCTTTATACAAATATCTCAGATATACCCCTTGGGAGCGGGAGGGGAAAAATGTTACCCTCGGCTTTTTACAAATAACTCGCATATACCACTCGGGTGTTTTAGGAAGACCGAGGCCATCGAGGCGACCCTCGGCCTTATAAGACTAAAGGACAAGTACCGCCGACCTTAGCCTCGACCGTCTTATTACTCTTTATATCCCGTTCCCCCCTCGACGCCCCTCGCCTAAGATGCGGCGAGCGTCGGATTTTTAAATATAATATCGCAGTTATACCTTATTTCATAGGGCGAGAAGAGAAATGTGAAGCTCGGCTTTATACAAATATCTCAGATATACCCCTTGGGAGCGGGAGGGGAAAAATGTTACCCTCGGCTTTTTACAAATAACTCGCATATACCACTCGGGTGTTTTAGGAAGACCGAGGCCATCGAGGCGACCCTCGGCCTTATAAGACTAAAGGGCAAGTACCGCCGACCTTAGCCTCGACCGTCTTACTACTCTTTATATCCCGTTCCCCCCTCGACACCCCTCGCCTAAGATGCGGCGAGCGTCGGATTTTTAAATATAATATCGCAGTTATACCTTATTTCATAGGGCGAGAAGAGAAATGTGAAGCTCGGCTTTATACAAATATCTCAGATATACCCCTTGGGAGCGGGAGGGGAAAAATGTTACCCTCGGCTTTTTACAAATAACTCGCATATACCACTCGGGTGTTAGAGGAAGACCGAGGCCATCGAGGCGACCCTCGGCCTTATAAGACTAAAGGGCAAGTACCGCCGACCTTAGCCTCGACCGTCTTACTACTCTTTATATCCCGTTCCCCCCTCGACGCCCCTCGCCTTAGTTTCAGCGAGCGTCGGCTTTTTAAATAAAATATCGCAGTTATACCTTATTCCATAGGGCGAGAAGAGAAATGTGATGCTCGGCTTTATACAAATATCTCAGATATACCCCTTGGGAGCGGGAGGGGAAAAATGTTACCCTCGGCTTTTTACAAATACCTCGCATATACCACTCGGGTGTTTTAGGAAGACCGAGGCCATCGAGGCGACCCTCGGCCTTATAAGACTAAAGGACAAGTACCGCCGACCTTAGCCTCGACCGTCTTATTACTCTTTATATCCCGTTCCCCCCTCGACGCCCCTCGCCTAAGATGCGGCGAGCGTCGGCTTTTTAAATAAAATATCGCAGTTATACCTTATTCCATAGGGCGAGAAGAGAAATGTGATGCTCGGCTTTATACAAATATCTCAGATATACCCCTTGGGAGCGGGAGGGAAAAAATGTTACCCTCGGCTTTTTACAAATAACTCGCATATACCACTCGGGTGTTAGAGGAAGACCGAGGCCATCGAGGCGACCCTCGGCCTTATAAGACTAAAGGGCAAGTACCGCCGACCTTAGCCTCGACCGTCTTACTACTCTTTATATCCCGTTCCCCCCTCGACACCCCTCGCCTAAGATGCGGCGAGCGTCGGATTTTTAAATATAATATCGCAGTTATACCTTATTTCATAGGGCGAGAAGAGAAATGTGAAGCTCGGCTTTATACAAATATCTCAGATATACCCCTTGGGAGCGGGAGGGGAAAAATGTTACCCTCGGCTTTTTACAAATAACTCGCATATACCACTCGGGTGTTTTAGGAAGACCGAGGCCATCGAGGCGACCCTCGGCCTTATAAGACTAAAGGGCAAGTACCGCCGACCTTAGCCTCGACCGTCTTACTACTCTTTATATCCCGTTCCCCCCTCGACGCCCCTCGCCTTAGTTTCAGCGAGCGTCGGCTTTTTAAATAAAATATCGCAGTTATACCTTATTCCATAGGGCGAGAAGAGAAATGTGATGCTCGGCTTTATACAAATATCTCAGATATACCCCTTGGGAGCGGGAGGGGAAAAATGTTACCCTCGGCTTTTTACAAATAACTCGCATATACCACTCGGGTGTTAGAGGAAGACCGAGGCCATCGAGGCGACCCTCGGCCTTATAAGACTAAAGGGCAAGTACCGCCGACCTTAGCCTCGACCGTCTTACTACTCTTTATATCCCGTTCCCCCCTCGACGCCCCTCGCCTTAGTTTCAGCGAGCGTCGGCTTTTTAAATAAAATATCGCAGTTATACCTTATTCCATAGGGCGAGAAGAGAAATGTGATGCTCGGCTTTATACAAATATCTCAGATATACCCCTTGGGAGCGGGAGGGGAAAAATGTTACCCTCGGCTTTTTACAAATACCTCGCATATACCACTCGGGTGTTTTAGGAAGACCGAGGCCATCGAGGCGACCCTCGGCCTTATAAGACTAAAGGACAAGTACCGCCGACCTTAGCCTCGACCGTCTTATTACTCTTTATATCCCGTTCCCCCCTCGACGCCCCTCGCCTAAGATGCGGCGAGCGTCGGATTTTTAAATATAATATCGCAGTTATACCTTATTTCATAGGGCGAGAAGAGAAATGTGAAGCTCGGCTTTATACAAATATCTCAGATATACCCCTTGGGAGCGGGAGGGGAAAAATGTTACCCTCGGCTTTTTACAAATAACTCGCATATACCACTCGGGTGTTTTAGGAAGACCGAGGCCATCGAGGCGACCCTCGGCCTTATAAGACTAAAGGACAAGTACCGCCGACCTTAGCCTCGACCGTCTTACTACTCTTTATATCCCGTTCCCCCCTCGACACCCCTCGCCTAAGATGCGGCGAGCGTCGGATTTTTAAATATAATATCGCAGTTATACCTTATTTCATAGGGCGAGAAGAGAAATGTGAAGCTCGGCTTTATACAAATATCTCAGATATACCCCTTGGGAGCGGGAGGGGAAAAATGTTACCCTCGGCTTTTTACAAATAACTCGCATATACCACTCGGGTGTTAGAGGAAGACCGAGGCCATCGAGGCGACCCTCGGCCTTATAAGACTAAAGGGCAAGTACCGCCGACCTTAGCCTCGACCGTCTTACTACTCTTTATATCCCGTTCCCCCCTCGACGCCCCTCGCCTAAGATGCGGCGAGCGTCGGCTTTTTAAATATAATCTCGCAGTTATACCTTATTCCATAGGGCGAGAAGAGAAATGTGATGCTCGGCTTTATACAAATATCTCAGATATACCCCTTGGGAGCGGGAGGGGAAAAATGTTACCCTCGGCTTTTTACAAATAACTCGCATATACCACTCGGGTGTTTTAGGAAGACCGAGGCCATCGAGGCGACCCTCGGCCTTATAAGACTAAAGGGCAAGTACCGCCGACCTTAGCCTCGACCGTCTTACTACTCTTTATATCCCGTTCCCCCCTCGACGCCCCTCGCCTTAGTTTCAGCGAGCGTCGGCTTTTTAAATAAAATATCGCAGTTATACCTTATTCCATAGGGCGAGAAGAGAAATGTGATGCTCGGCTTTATACAAATATCTCAGATATACCCCTTGGGAGCGGGAGGGGAAAAATGTTACCCTCGGCTTTTTACAAATACCTCGCATATACCACTCGGGTGTTTTAGGAAGACCGAGGCCATCGAGGCGACCCTCGGCCTTATAAGACTAAAGGGCAAGTACCGCCGACCTTAGCCTCGACCGTCTTACTACTCTTTATATCCCGTTCCCCCCTCGACGCCCCTCGCCTTAGTTTCAGCGAGCGTCGGCTTTTTAAATATAATATCGCAGTTATACCTTATTCCATAGGGCGAGAAGAGAAATGTGAAGCTCGGCTTTATACAAATATCTCAGATATACCCCTTGGGAGCGGGAGGGGAAAAATGTTACCCTCGGCTTTTTACAAATAACTCGCATATACCACTCGGGTGTTTTAGGAAGACCGAGGCCATCGAGGCGACCCTCGGCCTTATAAGACTAAAGGGCAAGTACCGCCGACCTTAGCCTCGACCGTCTTACTACTCTTTATATCCCGTTCCCCCCTCGACGCCCCTCGCCTAAGATGCGGCGAGCGTCGGCTTTTTAAATAAAATATCGCAGTTATACCTTATTCCATAGGGCGAGAAGAGAAATGTGATGCTCGGCTTTATACAAATATCTCAGATATACCCCTTGGGAGCGGGAGGGGAAAAATGTTACCCTCGGCTTTTTACAAATAACTCGCATATACCACTCGGGTGTTTTAGGAAGACCGAGGCCATCGAGGCGACCCTCGGCCTTATAAGACTAAAGGGCAAGTACCGCCGACCTTAGCCTCGACCGTCTTACTACTCTTTATATCCCGTTCCCCCCTCGACGCCCCTCGCCTAAGATGCGGCGAGCGTCGGCTTTTTAAATAAAATATCGCAGTTATACCTTATTCCATAGGGCGAGAAGAGAAATGTGATGCTCGGCTTTATACAAATATCTCAGATATACCCCTTGGGAGCGGGAGGGGAAAAATGTTACCCTCGGCTTTTTACAAATAACTCGCATATACCACTCGGGTGTTAGAGGAAGACCGAGGCCATCGAGGCGACCCTCGGCCTTATAAGACTAAAGGGCAAGTACCGCCGACCTTAGCCTCGACCGTCTTACTACTCTTTATATCCCGTTCCCCCCTCGACGCCCCTCGCCTAAGATACGGCGAGCGTCGGCTTTTTAAATAATATATCGCAGTTATACCTTATTCCATAGGGCGAGAAGAGAAATGTGATGCTCGCCTTTATACAAATATCTCAGATATACCCTTTGGGAGCGGGAGGGGAAAAATGTTACCCTCGGCTTTTTACAAATAACTCGCCTATACCACTCGGGTGTTTTAGGAAGACCGAGGCCATCGAGGCGACCCTCGGCCTTATAAGACTAAAGGGCAAGTACCGCCGACCTTAGCCTCGACCGTCTTACTACTCTTTATATCCCGTTCCCCCCTCGACACCCCTCGCCTAAGATGCGGCGAGCGTCGGATTTTTAAATATAATATCGCAGTTATACCTTATTTCATAGGGCGAGAAGAGAAATGTGAAGCTCGGCTTTATACAAATATCTCAGATATACCCCTTGGGAGCGGGAGGGGAAAAATGTTACCCTCGGCTTTTTACAAATAACTCGAGGCGACCCTCGGCCTTATAAGAATAAAGGGCAAGTACCGCCGACCTTAGCCTCGACCGTCTTACTACTCTTTATATCCCGTTCCCCCCTCGACGCCCCTCGCCTAAGATGCGGCGAGCGTCGGCTTTTTAAATAAAATATCGCAGTTATACCTTATTCCATAGGGCGAGAAGAGAAATGTGATGCTCGGCTTTATACAAATATCTCGGATATACCCCTTGGGAGCGGGAGGGAAAAAATATTACCCTCGGCTTTTTACAAATAACTCGCATATACCACTCGGGTGTTTTAGGAAGACCGAGGCCATCGAGGCGACCCTCGGCCTTATAAGACTAAAGGGCAAGTACCGCCGACCTTAGCCTCGACCGTCTTGCTACTCTTTATATCCCGTTCCCCCCTCGACGCCCCTCGCCTAAGATACGGCGAGCGTCGGATTTTTAAATAATATATCGCAGTTATACCTTATTCCATAGGGCGAGAAGAGAAATGTGAAGCTCGGCTTTATACAAATATCTCAGATATACCCCTTGGGAGCGGGAGGGGAAAAATGTTACCCTCGGCTTTTTACAAATAACTCGCATATACCACTCGGTGTTTTAGAAAGACCGAGGCCATCGAGGCGACCCTCGGCCTTATAAGACTAAAGGGCAAGTACCGCCGACCTTAGCCTCGACCGTCTTACTACTCTTTATATCCCGTTCCCCCCTCGACGCCCCTCGCCTTAGTTTCAGCGAGCGTCGGCTTTTTAAATATAATCTCGCAGTTATACCTTATTCCATAGGGCGAGAAGAGAAATGTGATGCTCGGCTTTATACAAATATCTCAGATATACCCCTTGGGAGCGGGAGGGGAAAAATGTTACCCTCGGCTTTTTACAAATAACTCGCATATACCACTCGGGTGTTTTAGGAAGACCGAGGCCATCGAGGCGACCCTCGGCCTTATAAGACTAAAGGGCAAGTACCGCCGACCTTAGCCTCGACCGTCTTACTACTCTTTATATCCCGTTCCCCCCTCGACGCCCCTCGCCTTAGTTTCAGCGAGCGTCGGCTTTTTAAATAAAATATCGCAGTTATACCTTATTCCATAGGGCGAGAAGAGAAATGTGATGCTCGGCTTTATACAAATATCTCAGATATACCCCTTGGGAGCGGGAGGGGAAAAATGTTACCCTCGGCTTTTTACAAATAACTCGCATATACCACTCGGGTGTTAGAGGAAGACCGAGGCCATCGAGGCGACCCTCGGCCTTATAAGACTAAAGGGCAAGTACCGCCGACCTTAGCCTCGACCGTCTTACTACTCTTTATATCCCGTTCCCCCCTCGACGCCCCTCGCCTAAGATGCGGCGAGCGTCGGCTTTTTAAATAATATATCGCAGTTATACCTTATTCCATAGGGCGAGAAGAGAAATGTGATGCTCGGCTTTATACAAATATCTCAGATATACCCCTTGGGAGCGGGAGGGGAAAAATGTTACCCTCGGCTTTTTACAAATAACTCGCATATACCACTCGGGTGTTTTAGGAAGACCGAGGTTATCGAGGCGACCCTCGGCCTTATAAGACTAAAGGGCAAGTACCGCCGACCTTAGCCTCGACCGTCTTACTACTCTTTATATCACGTTCCCCCCTCGACACCCCTCGCCTAAGATGCGGCAAGCGTCGGATTTTTAAATATAATATCGCAGTTATACCTTATTCCATAGGGCGAGAAGAGAAATGTGATGCTCGGCTTTATACAAATATCTCAGATATACCCCTTGGGAGCGGGAGGGAAAAAATGTTACCCTCGGCTTTTTACAAATAAC